>VMBQ01003371.1:63522-93321 GCA_007657795.1 Dreissena rostriformis
CTAAAAAGAATACTTTTTTCCCCTTTTGGGGGGAAAAGTTCCCCCTATTTTTTTTTTTTTTTTTTTTTTAATAGAAAGATGTGTCTCATGATTATAATATCTCAATTCTATTTCAATTTAATGTTGCCAAACGTAATAAATTATGGAAAAAACAATGAATATAGTGCAAACATGTACAAATGTATTGTAATAATGAGAGAGTAAGTAAACAAATCCCCCAAAAGGGAAACGCCGCGAAAATTCCCATGCGCACAATTTTTCCCCAAAGTGGAAAATCCCGCGTAAAATTTCCCCCTCATAAGGGCTTAAGGCCCCTTCCCCCACAACCCAAAAAAAACCCTGACTTATACCAAGTTTCAATGAAATCCGCCAAAGCACTTTCAAGATATGGCCCGGACACAAAAGTGCCGATGGTAAAAAGCATTTTTTCAAGATACAAAGGGCCATAACTCCGTTATTAACAGATGGTGTACAATGCCATTTGGCGTGCATCATCTTCTTATCCATATATATTCTCATACCAAGTTTTCAATGAAATCCGCCAAAGCACTTCCAAGATATGGCTCCGGACACAAAAGTGTCGGATGGACGGACAGCCGGACGGACGGCCGGACAACGCCAAAACAATATCCCTCCGCCTCTGGCGGGGGATAAAAAGTACACGCGAGGACGCACGCACGACAGACACAGGACCATGACATAAGCCCCGCTGGCCTCTGGCCAGTGGAGCTAAAATCTGTTGAAAAACCGGGACATGTACATCAAATACTGCAAATTAGTGCATAAGGTTCATTCACACTTGATTGCTTATAGTGGGCTCAGGTACTACTTAAAAGTACCCTGGAGTATGGCCCGGTGCCTTTAAGCGTATTTTCGGTACCTAGGGTACATTGAAGTATACTTCAGAGTACCATGGGTTACTTTCAAGTAGTAGAGCCGACATTGACAAATTGAGTTGCACTCACTTGGGCATCTCGTCAAAGCTGAGCCTCTTGGACGATGACCTTCTCACCGTGGTTACGTATGGCAGATTGCCTCTCGACTTGAACGCAGCCATTGACTCATTGATACTCTTCAGCTTCTCTGCCGACTTGAAAAGTGTGACATTCTAATATTAAGTGTGACATTCTAATATTAAGTGTGACATTCTAAGATTTAAGTGTGACATTCAAAGATTTAAGTGTGACATTCAAATATTTAAGTGTGACATTCTAAGATTTAAGTGTGACATTCAATGTTTTAAGAGTGACATTCAAAGACTTACGTGAGACATTCAAAGACTTAAGTGTGACCCTCAAATACTTGTTGTGACATTCACAGACTTAAGTATGACTTTCAAAGACTTTAGTGTGACATTCAAACAATTAAGTGTGACATTCAAATACTTAAGTGTGACATTCAAGACTTAAATGTGACAATTAAACACTTACAAGACTTAAAGATTTAAAGAAGTGTGACATTCAAAGACTTAAGTGTGACACTCAAAGAATTTAACGTGACATGCAAAGATTTAGCCCTGTACCATTCAGATACACACACATTAAAAATGTGTAGTCGATTAACGAAATCAAATTAAATTTATGACCTTTCTTACCAAATTCAAGTTTTAAAGCCTTCATTTCCATTCCTAAGATAGTGAAGAGCAGCAAACAGTATAAAAGCTGGAAAGCCTGAGAGTTACTTACTTGCTAGTCTGGTTTAATGCTGGTGGCTTATGGCCATTTTCAATTTGCTTTTAAACGGGAAATGATTAAGACATATTGAAATGCAAAACTAAAGGCAACACAATACTCACGCCAAGCAGTNGTTACGTACGGCAGATTGCCTCTCGACTTGAACGCAGCCATCGACTCGTTGATACTCTTCAACTTCTCTGCAGACTGGAAAAGTGTGACATTCTAATATTAAGTGTGACATTCTAATATTTATTTGTGACATTCTAAGATTTAAGTGTGACTTTCAAAGATTTAAGTGTGACATTCAAATATTTAAGTGTGACATTCTAAGATTTAAGTGTGACATTCACAGTTTTAAGAGTGACATTCAAAGACTTATGTGAGACATTCAAAACTTAAGTGTGGCACTCAAAGACTTGGTGTGACATTCACAGACTTAAGTATTACTTTCAAAGACTTAAGTGTCACATTCAAACACTCAAGTGTGACATTCAAATACTTAAGTGTGACATTCAATACTTAAATGTGACAATTAAACACTTAAATGAGATTTTTAAAGACTAAAGTGTGACATTCAAAGACTTAAGTGTGACATTCAAAGACTTTACCGTGACATGCAAAGACTTAGCCCTGTACCATTCAGAAACACGCATTAAAAATGTGTAGTCGATTAACGAAATCAAATTAAATTTATGACCTTTCTTACCAAATTCAAGTTTAAAAGCCTTCATTTCCATCCCTAAGATACTGATGAGCAGCAACAGTATAAAAGCTGAAAGCCTGAGAGTTACTTACTTGCTAGTCTGGTTTAATGCTGGTCGCTTATGCCCATTTTCAATTTGCTTTTAAGCAGGAAATGATTAAGACATATTGGAATGCAAAACTAAAGGCAACACAATACTCACGCCAAGCAGTTCCCCAAAGCTGTACAGTTTTCGAGATCTTGGTGTCATGTTGCTGGGGGAACTCGGGGGCTTGAATGGCGACTCCTTAAGCGGGGAAATGTAGAAGTTTTTGCGTCCTGGGATACTGTAATGATGGATGGGTAATGATAGTGGACAAATTTCAGAATATTATATCTGACAGTGTTTAATCTTATTTATATGTGGGTGATATTGGAATGTTGGATGGGTAATATTAGTTGAACATTCAACCAAGGATACTGGAAAGGTAGATGGGTAGTGAAAGTGGACACATTCAAAATATCATATCTGGCACTGACAGTCCCTAAGCTTATTTAAATGTGATAGAAGTTCTTTCTCCCAGGTGTACTGGAATGGTGGATGGGTAATAATTGTATAACATTCGGACATGATACCTGGCACTGAACGTGCAGGGCAACAGATAAGATTTTGGGTCAATTAGTTTTCACTGCAAGCTTTTTGCAACAATTAGTTTTTTCCCTCAAAACTATTTGTCAATTAGATTTTTTACAAGTTGATCAAAACGTACATAAATTTCTGGATCAGATGAGCGCTTCATTTTTGGATATTGATAATTCTCAGCAATACTTATTCCAATAGTCATTAAAAAAATCCCAGTGACAATGTTTGTCTTAAATATTAGTATTAATTGTATATTGACAAATGGATGTGTGAGTCATTTTGTTTCAACAAGTTTCAACACTCCTGCCTTTCAGTCTCTGAGCAAACTCACATTGCAAACCCCTTTCCATCAATGACAAGCCAGAGGAAATCACGATGTTATTAGTTTTTGAGACACGGAATCGCAGCGGTGTTTTGAGCCGAATATTTCAGAATCTGTCACCGCCTGCGCTATTAAATCTGATAGTATACTCTTCCCAAAGTCTTTTCCTGACGGGTTGGGACTCGTTACGAATTGTAAAATATTTGGCGCGCACGCCGTTTATTAAAGTTTCCTAACCCGTCCGCGTTTAACAGAGAACATTTTCCCAAACTTATTTCGACGGAAGTCACTTTTCATATTGACACCGGCCCAAAACGGTGTCTATATAAACTAACTGAAACAAGGGCTGTTTGTAAAACATGCATGCCCCCTATATGGGCTATANGTTACTGGAAAGGTGGACAGGAAATTATTGTAGAACATCCAGAATGTGATATCTTGCACTGACATTGTTCCGGCATATTATATAAGCAGGTCCTACAGGTTTAGACAATGCACCTGTAATTTTTCAATGGATCTTAAGAGATCTGCCAAAGCATAAACTAAGCTTCTTCATTCATTAAACATTCCCACTGCACTAAACTATCAAACTGTTAGAACCATTTTTCACATTTCCCAGAATAATAAGACACTGATGCAAGATTATAAATGTGGAATTACAACTAAAATTATTGGGTTTTTTTATATCCCAAATGACTTGGTCTGCTTTGTGCACTTTAATTTTCAAATGTAATCCTCATGTTTAATATTCAATAACGGAATAATGAAACTCAACAAACATTAACTGGAAAGAAGAATTTCTTGACATCATTTTATTGTGATAGATATATTGCTACATGCAGAACAATAAAAACAAAACACCAAGTTCAAAGCCATTTTTTCATGCTTATATTTGCCATTTTTGTTTGAATATATTTTCCATTTTTTGCGGGCATCATTGAAAGTCCCTTGTATGTTTAGCTTGATTGCATCGAAAGCCTAGGGTTCATTGCAACGCCTTTGAGTCCGTTTCCTGGGTTAAAAAAAGTATTTAGTGACTAAACGAGATCTATAGAATGCTGTCAGAGGAGATGGAACGCCAGACCTCCATTTCCCCTTTCGCTAGACAGATACCATATCCACCACGCTACAGAAGCCTCGAATTATGACATGTAACATGAAGCACTGGCTATCAATTATTAACCCATACATACCTATAGACAGGGGATGAATTCAGTGATGAGTTGACTGGCTTTGGCAATGGGGACAGGTTGGGTTGCTATAGAAACATAACATACATTTAACTTTAAATATAAATCACTGACTTTCATCGCATTAATTTCAGTTATATTGTTGTTATAGAATAAACGAATAATAATTGTGAAAAAATATACATTTGGAACTTAAAATTTACTAATTGTATTATTATTATTATTTGTAATCACATATCACTTTCTATGCTGCTTATAAAATCTAACAATATTAATTAAGTGATACAATGTTTTTAATATAATTTTATTTCAGAATAATCAGCATGTGATTGAGGTATATGGACGCATCCTACAACATACCACTGGTTTAGCAAACTGTAGAATATAATTCTTCATACACTGCATGAACACTCGGTTGTAGAAGCTGATGATAGAGTCATGGGTACCGTTCTCCAGCAAAGCCTGCTTGTAAACCTGCAATGTATGAGCTGAAACTTAACCATCCATCCCTTCTTCAAAACCAGCAATGAACATGCTAAAACTTGTGAACCTGAAATGAACAAACTGAAACTGTAACTATGATTATACAAAATAAAAGCTAGAATTCCAAACATCAATGATATTCAATGACGTATTGTAAACCTGCCATGCTGATGCTAAAACTATCTACCAAACAATGACAGTTTGTAAACCTGCAATGCATAAGCTGAAACTCTAAACTATCGATGTCATACAATGATATTTTGTAAACCTGCAAGGCAGATGCTTAAACTAACCATCAAACAATGACGGCTTGTAAACCTGCAATGTGTATGTTGTAGCTCTTCACTATCAATGTCCAACCATGCCTACTTCAAAACCAGCAATTTACATGATGAAACTCAATGTCAAACATTTAAATATTGTAAGCCTGCAATGCAGATGCTAAAACAAAATGACAGAATGTAGACCTGCAATTTATATCCTTAAATACTAACCCTTAATGTTAAAAATTGACATATTGTAAATAGCAAAGCAGATACTAAAACTTACCATCAATGTTCAACAATAAAAGCATGTAAACCTCCAATTTACATGATGCAGATGCTTAAACTAACCATCAATCTTTACTAGTGGAATGTTGTAAACCTGCAATTTTCATGACGAAACACTAACCATCTATGTTATACAATGACATTTTGTAAACCTGCAATGTAGATGCAAANAAAACAATATACCCCCTCTTCTTCGAAGGGGGGCATAATAAAGGAATAATTCAAAACAACAAATATTACTTGTAGAAAAAGTCTTGTTATTCTGTGATATACAGGTCTTGTATTTAAAACAAGTGCTCCATTGCCCATTTAATGCAAAACATTACATACAATAGAACACTAAATTAAAGGCCATTTTTCGCAATTATATTTGCTATTGTATGCGCTTATAATTGTCGCCTTTTAAATAATTATGGCATACGGTTTAAACCTATTTATTTTTAGCTTGATTGATTTAAAGGCATTAGGTTCATTGAAATGCCTTCGAGTGCGTTTTCTGGATAGAACCAGTACTTGGTGTCTTTTGGGGACATCTAAAGAACGCTCAAACGGTGGGAATCGAACCCGTGACCTCCCGGTCGCTAGGCACACAACATATCCACTACGTCATGGCGACCTCGTTATACGACATATAACATAAAGCACTTTCTATCAATTATCTAACATACATACCTATAGACAGGGGATGAGTTCAGCGATGAGTTGACAGGCTTTGGCAATGGGGACAGGTTGGGTTGCTATAGAAACATAACATACAGGGTTGCTATAGAAACATATCATAATTTAGTGTTTTATCCAGGAGGGCAAAGGGGTATGGCGCATTTCTTTCAAAAAGGGCATTTTAACGCGCAGTTTAGGCAAAAAGGGCAAAAACGTTCCATGAATACCTGGTTTTGGGAGAAACATGTAATCGCATCAGAGGCAGTTGTGGGAAAACATGAATATATAAACAAGCACATTTAATGGTAATTGATGCATTTAACTTACTTTAATTAATATTAATTTATTAACCTTGCAATGTCCATTTAACTTCCATGCTGTTTCAGTAAACTGTACAGCACGACAAACATAATAAAGCAATATATGCATGTATACAAATCTGATTTTACACAGATTCACTAACATATAAATGAAACCATGTTTGTCTTATCCCATTTTCCAACGATTATCTTGTCAGATGTTTTAACTTTGCGAGTAAACTGAACACTAACAATTTACAAACACTCGTGTACGTGACATACATCCACTGATAAGATTACTCACAAATATGTTGTTGGTATCTAAAACGTGTTATGCATCGTTGATTATCAGAGGCATTTCATCAATCCCTTTCTAGATGTATGAATTCCATCGTTAATTCGATCGTTATTTGCCATTTTTGCCGAGTCACAATTTATTTTTTAATGTATAGTCCGCCATCTTGTTAAAATGATGTAAGCGACAGGTGCGCATAGCAATTTAAAATCGTAAAATATGTCCGCTAACAAGCGATTCGCATTTTGTTTAATTAGTATACATAACAGTAATTCTTTCAATAATTAATTATCTTAAAGACGATAACGATACAGATACAACTGGTGTTTTTTTTTTAATTAATTACGCGTAAAAATNTTAAACTAACCATCAAACAATGACGGCTTGTAAACCTGCAATGTATATGCTGTAGCTCTTCACTATTTATGTCCAACCATGCCAACTTCAAAACCAGCAATTTACATGATAAAACTCTAACCAGCAATGTCAAACATTTAAATAGTGTAAGCCTGCAATGCATATGCTAAAACAAAATGACAGAATGTAGACCTGCAATTTACATCCTTAAATACTAACCCTTAATGTTAACAAGAGCACCATCGAGCGGATGCCAACGCTCGGCTGTGGGTGCTTTGATTTTGTTTTTTTGACCTTTGACCTTGAAGGTTGACCTTGACCTTTTCACCACTCAAAATGTTCAGGTCGATGAGATACACATGAAAAACCAAAAAAAAGAAAAAAAAGGCCTTTGACCTTGAATGATGACCTTGACCTTTCTCCAATCAAAATGTGCAGCTTCATGAGATACACATTGTATGCCAAATATCAAGTTGCTATCTTCAATATTGCAAAAGTTATGGCCAACGTTAAAGTTTTCGGACAATGCCGACCACGAATACGACGACGCGGAAGACGAGAGGGCTATGACAATACCTCGGGTTTTCTTTGAAAACAGCCGAGCTAAAAATTGACATATTGTAAATAGCAAAGCAGATACTAAAACTAACCATAAATGTTCAACAATGAAAGCACGTAAACCTCCAATTTACATGATGCAGATGCTTAAACTAACCATCAATCATTACTTGTGGAATGTTGTAAACCTGCAATTTTCATGACGAAACACTAACCATCTATGTTATACAATGACATTTGGTAAACCTGCAATGTAGATGCAAAAACAAACCATCATTGTAAAACAATAACAGCATGTGAACATGTAATTTACATGCTGAAACTCTAACCTTCAATGTTAAACAATGAGATATTGTAAACCTGCAAGTTAGATGCGAAAACTAACCATCAAAATTCAACAATGACAGCATGTAAACCTGCAAATAACATGCTAAAATGCTAACCATTAAATAATGTTACACAATTATATAAAAATAACCAACTAAACCATCCATATTCAAGACCTCTTGTAAACCTGCAATTTCTTAACACTAAAATCAGTGTACAATCATGCCTGGTTGTAAGAATGCAATACATACAAACTGAAACTGTCATGTCTGGTTGTAAGAATGCAATACATACAAACTGAAACTGTCATGCTTGGTTGTAAGAATGCAATACATACATACTGAAACTGTAACCATCAGTGTCTAAATGAACATGCTTTTACAATAGCAATGTTAACAATGGAACTGATCCTCTAACCATCAATCTATTACAAAGCCATCAATTTTCCATACAGTCTGGTTATAAACCCCCCAAAATGCATTATGAAAGGCCATTACAAGCATGTTTTAAGAAGCAGCAAGAAATTAATCACTTTTAAAGTACTGATTATATAAGTATTAACTATTTTCACATATGACAAAACCTCCAATACAATCTGACCAGATATGGCCATACTTTTTTGCCACAAATCGCCAATCAATATCACTATTAAGTACATTTGTACTTACGTCTGACATGGCATGGGGCATGGTGCTGTACTCTTTCACGATGTCTTTGAACCGAATTTCAGAGTCTGAAACCTTGCAGATGCCATACACTGAGCACATCATGATCTGAAACAAGTGTGCCAATGTCACAAAGCCCATCAATAGAGGATTGTTTTCAGGTAAAGATTGGAAAAATGTCTTTATGGATTTGTGTTGCAGATACTAGTACACACACCACATCATGATCTTAATAACTGTATTTTGTTAACAGCATCCAAGAAAGGGGGCTGGTAAAGGTCCACAACAAGAGATGTGTTTGTCAGAAACACAATGACTCTTACTGCGCCGCTTTGAAATAAAATGTCTATTTATCATTTGGCAGGTTCAGAAATTAACTCCCTTTAAAGCTTATTACTTCCCTTGGATTTTGTTTTTTGACCTTTGACCTTGAAGGATGACCTTGACCTTTCACCACTCAAAAAGTGCGGCTCCATGCATGCCAAATATCAAGTTGCTTTCTTCAATATTGCAAAAGTTATTGCCAATGTTTAAGTTTTCGGACAGACTCACAGACTGACAGACAGACAGACGGACTGAGTGTTCAACTGCTATATGCCACCCTACCGGGGGCATGAAAAACAATGACCAGGAGTTATGGGCCTTTGATGAATTCCAAATGGATCTGTTATGGGGCCTTTATCAATCTTATATTAACCAGAGTTTCCTGACACTGACCTGGTCCAGATGTCTGTCCTTCAGTAGTTCTGGTCGACTGATGATGCAGAACTCAAAGCATGTCCATATCTTCTGTTGCTGTAAAAGCAGGACAAACATTCTCATAAAAGTACAGATAATAAGAAAATTCAAAGTAATTTTTAATACATTTTCTCAATAGTGGACTTTCATGAAAAGTACATTACCAGCCATTCAGACACAGTTATGTATCAGCAACTGATCAACTGTCCTATTGCATTTGAATAATATGCAGATACCATATATGCTAATATTCTTTTATTAGGCGTGGCCGACTAAGATATTTTTTTTACATAGATTTATTGAGATAATCAGTGCAGCCGGAGAATTCAATGCCTGATAGAATAGAGCAAAGTTTCAACTTTTTGGGAATGAAAACTTAAAATAATTGTTTTGATGTTGACCAACAACTGTTGCACACATTTGAACATTTAAATTTACAGAATTATTTACAATTAATTAATAAAAGTACACAACAAGATTTTTTTTTCTCAAATAAAAGAAGTCTTGTAATATGACGAAATAATATCCATTTAGTTTCATCAGCGTAGAAAAAATACACCATTTTCATTTCTGCTGAAATAATTAAGTATATTATTTCAAATAAAAATGTACAAGTGTTGCTTTTTCTGTAGATTTCACACAAATTCATTAATAAGTTTACAAACTAAAAATTTAAACAATTATAATACATGAGAAAGTAAGTTTTACAAATATGTTCAATGAGAATGTCCCATTTCAAGCATGGAAATAAAAACTTACAGTTTCTGAAGTAATACGCAGGAGATCCGCTAAGGTTTTTAATCTGTGATAGCCAAGTCGACACACTGAAAGAAAGAAACGGTTGAATGACACTGTTAGCCTGTATACAATCTTAATGTATATTGAATAGAAGAATTGTGAGTAAACAAAGTTGTGTCTTCTATTTCTACAGTGAGTAGCACAGATCTGAATGTTCTCCATAATGTTCAAATATGTCATGGACAATAAACCAATTTGTGTCTTCTATTTTAACAGTAGGCAGCACAGAGGGCTTGTTTATCTAAATGTTCTCCATAATGTTCAAATAAGTTATGGACAATAAACCAATTTGTGTCTTCTATTTTAACATTAGGCAGCACAGAGGGCTTGTTTATCTAAATGTTCTCCATAATGTTCAAATAAGTTATGGACATTAAACCAATTTGTGTCTTCTATTTTAACAGTTAGTAGCACAGAGGGCTTGTTTATCTCAATTTACAATACATTCCATAATGGTTAAAATAAGTCATGGGCAATGATTATCAACTATACAAGTATTTCTTCAACCTCTAATATTGTGAACAGCCAATAAGGACATTGATTACTGCAATGAAGCAACAATGGAGACTTTCACTATAAACTCATATTGCTTATTTGCGACCAAGCAACTAAAACATTTTTGGTATCAACAATGATAGAAATGCTTCTATAAGTACCAATGTCGTACTTAAATTGTAAAAAACTGTAGATTAATTTATTTTTGTTGACATAAAACTTTGTGGATTCATACAACTGGCATTCCTGTTTCAACTTAAATTCTTTGATTCATTTTGATACAAAACTTTGAACTTGAATGTTTGTGGGAAATTTCTTCTTGTGGTTGAGAGAACCCACAAAAATCCTCGAAAATTAGTATCCAACCAAAAATATTGTTTCCATAGTAACCAAAGACAACTGCAGTGTGTTTTTTCACCATTTTAGGAATGGAACCAAGCCCTTTTGATTGGAAAAAATCGGGTTGTTTAGACTATAATTGGGATATTAGTGTATTTTATTTTGTACTTACAAATACTTTAAAATTGTGAATAAGTGTTTTAAATATTATATTAACTAAGGTTCAACCCATAGAGCTGCATAGGGAAATTAGACTTGATGTTTCATTTTATATGCAAACATTCTTTTTATTTTATTTTTTTCTTTTGGAAACATTCAATTGGGAATTTTAGGCAGTCATAAGGGCAAAATATACACTATTTGACATTGGGAATGGGGCAGAATAACAGCGCAAAATTTGATAAAAAAAAACACTCAACTGACCACCTTTGTTGAAGAACATGGTGAGGACATTTTCAGACCTTAACAAATAATATATGATCCACGTTAACCCAAGACAAGTGCCAACCTTTGTTGAAGAACATGGTGAGTGCGTGAGATCGTCTGGGCGTGTCTGGTGCNTAGACTAAATGTTTCATTTCATATGCAAACATTCTTTTTATTTTATTTTTTTTGTTTTTGAAACATTCAATTGGGAATTTTAGGCAGTCATTAGGGCAAAATATACACTATTTGACATTGGGAATGGGGCAGAATAACAGCGCAAAATTTGATAAAAAAAACACTCAACTGCCCACCTTTGTTGAAGAACATGGTGAGGACATTATCAGACATTAACAAATAATATATGTTCCACATTAACCCAAGACAAGTGCCAACCTTTGTTGAAGAACATGGTGAGTGCGTGAGATCGTCTAGGCGTGTCTGGTGCCCGTGTCTCGGGGCTGTCCCTACTGTAGGCCATCGTGACCCCGCCCTTACGAGGGGACATAATCACGATGTGGCTGGGGTTAGTTCCCTTTGACGCCTGGCCTCGACTTGGAGACATGTAACTGGAGTGGAGAATGTTTGATGAAGTAAAGGAGATAATAAGAATGCAAACAATAATGGTGTATTGAATTGGTCGTTATTTTAACGGAAAACATAACGTTTTTTTAGAAAAATATCAAACATTTAAATTGGTTTTCATTAAACAAAATGGAAATTAAAATATGTGTTATAAAGCATAGATGACCACAGGAATACAAACATTATTGTGTATTGAATTGGTAATTATCTTTAAGGTTACCTAAAGTATAACAAAACAAGAGATGTGTTTGTCAGAAACACAATGCCCCCTACTGCGCCGCTTTGATTTTTTTTACCTTTCCCCTTGAAGGATGACCTTGACCTTGAACTTTCACCACTCAAAATGTGCAGCTCCATGAGATACACATGCATGCCAAATATCAAGTTGCTATCTTCAATATTGCAAAAGTTTAGGCCAATGTTAAAGTTTTCGGACGGACGCACAGACGGACAGTTCAACTGCTATATGCCAGCCTACTGGGGGCATAAAAAGTATTTAATATGGTTATTATTTAGCAAAATGGATATTAAAATATATAACAGGATAGGTTTTATTTTTTAAATAATACGGTTCTACAAGGTTACCTTAAGTATTAAAAACAAGTGATGTGTTTGTGAAACACTATGTCCCCTTTTGAGCGATTTTGACCCATATATTTGACCTTTCACCACTCAAAATGTGCAGCTCCATGAGATACACATGCATGTCAAATATCAAGTTGCTATCTTCAATATTGCAAAAGTTATGGCCAATGTTAAAGTTTGTGCAAACAAACCAACAAACCAACAAACAAACAGACAGGGCAAAAACAATATGTCCCCCAGTATAGACTGGGGGACATAAAAAATAAAGTTATATTTAATTTAGGTTTTATTTATCAATATGGATATTAAAATAGGTAACATGATGAGTTTTAGTTTTTAAATAATACAGTTCAACAAGAAAGAAATAATAATTCTTATGTAAAAAGACAAAAAATTATCAAAAGCTACTTGTAGAACGTAACAAATTTTTGATAATTTAATGTTGATTATAGTTTGCATTTACATTTCAGCTGCTTTTGATGCGTTGTTATTCTCTGCAGAAATGAGGTCATTGCACGGAGACACATAGGCACTACTCATGGCACCACACCGGGATAGGAGATCAAATACTGGCGAGTCCTGTAATATAACACAGACACTTTAAAATCACAGACATCATGTCATTAGATGGCTCGACATCATCGGTAGTCTGATAATCCGGGACATCCAAGAAATATAAATTTATACTGGGGAGTCTTGCAATATATCACAGACACTTTGAAGTCACAGATATCATAGAATTAGATGACTTGACATTATCTGTAGTCTGATTGCCTGGGTAAAACAACATATTGGTCTGGACAAGTAAACAAAGAATCTGCTAGTTCAAGGGGACAAGTGAAAAAATAAAATAGAAAGAATTTGGGTTATAGAATACAGTAATTTGGCTGGAATTTCCTTCCAAAACTAATTGTATACATTTAAGCAATAAAGCTTGAGGTATTATGATTCACACAAAAAGTTCCCTTGAATTTTATTTAACCACATCATTCTTGCATGTGATTTATTTGTTAGCACCCGAGCAAGATAAGAGATGAAATACTGGGAAGTCATGGCAATTTAAGACTGTAGTGTTTGGCAAGTAAAATGGTTATGGTGTCCTCAATGCAAACAGCTAAACCACGTTTTTGATTCCTGTCTTAGAGACGTCATGTGACTGTTTTGGTTCTACCTACTAAGTTCACATAATAGTATGTGTCGTTAAGCTTCAGGGTTCCTTCCCTGTTTATAAGAGTTTTGGTGACATTTCTACAATCAATAAGAATGAATTTGAAAATCAATCAAACAAATTTCTCAGTGATTTTATTCACAATTTTGGGAATGGGGCCGGGTACCTTCGGATTGGGANAGTTCAACAAGAAAGAAATAATAATTCTAATGTAAAAAGACAAAAAATTATCAAAAGCTACTTGTAGAACGTAACAATTTTTTTATAATTTAATGTAGATTATAGTTTGCATTTACATTTCAGCTGCTTTTGATGCGTTGTTATTCTCTGCAGAGATGAGGTCATTGCACGGAGACACAAAGGCACTACTCATCGCACCACACCGGGATAGGAGTTCAAATACTGGCGAGTCCTGAAACATAACACAGACACTTTGAAATCTCATACATGATGTCATTAGATCGACATTATCGGTAGTCTGATAATCCGGGACATCCAAGAAATATAAATTTATACTGGGGAGTCTTGCAGTATATCACAGACACTTTGAAGTCACAGATATCATGTCATTAGATGACATGACATTATCGGTAGTCTGATTGCCTGGGTAAAACTACATATAGGTCTGGACAAGTGAACAAAGAATCTGCTAGTTCGAGAGGACAAGTGAAAAATAAAATAGAAAGAATTGAGTTTATAGAATACAGTTATTTGGCTGGAATTTCCTTCCAAAACTAATTGTTGACATTAAAGCAATAAAGCTTGAGGTATTATGATTCACAAAAAAAGTTCCATTGAATTTTATTTAACCACATCATTCTTGCATGTGATTTAGTTGTTAGCACCCGAGCAAGATAACAGATGAAATACTGGGAAGTCATGGCAATTTAAGACNTCAGGAAAAATATACATTAAATTGCAACGACATAGCAATACTACCAACTGACAACCATTAAAAAGTGGTGATTCTTGAATAGGGGTCACTCGTCACTCACTTAACTGATCGCTGCTCGCAGTCTTGACTGTATACCCTCCATGTTTTCATACCATTGCAAAGTTTTATTATGGTGTCAAGCCGCTAAGGAGGTACATGAAGATCTCATTCACCCTTATAGACAGAGAATGAATCTATTTTATGGACTAAATTTCATTGATTTCTTTGAAAAGATTAACAACAGTACTTAAGAATGTGCCCTGGTCCTGAGTATACAGAGTATATATACATGTTTTGCCGAGACCAATTTAAATTGTATTTAATAAATTAACCCTTAACCACTTAGATACGTATTTTCATGCATTTGTAGTCCCTAAGAAAGTTACATTTAATTTAAGAACTTTCTTACTAGATTCAAGTTTNAACATAATGGTGTATTGAATTGGTCATTATTTTTACGGAAAACATAATGTTTTTTTAGAAAAATATCAAACATTTAAATAGTTTTTTATTAAACAAAATGGAAATTAAAATATGTGTTATAAAGTATAGATAACCACGAGAATACAAACATTATTGTGTATTGAATTGGAAATTATCTTTAAGGTAACCTAAAGTATAACAAAACAAGAGATGTGTTTGTCAGAAACACAATGCCCCCTACTGCGCCGCTTTGATTTATTTTTATTTTTTACCTTTCCCCTTGAAGGATGACCTTGACCTTTCACCACTCAAAATGTGCAGCTCCATGAGATACACATGCATGCCAAATATCAAGTTGCTATCTTCAATATTGCAAAAGTTTAGGCCAATGTTAAAGTTTTCGGACGGACGCACAGACGGACAGTTCAACTGCTATATGCCACCCTATTGGGGGCATAAAAAGTATTTAATATGGTTATTATTTAGCAAAATGGATATTACAATATATAACAGGATAGGTTTGAGTTTTTAAATAATACAGTTCTACAAGGTTACCTTAAGTATTAAAGTTATATTTAATTTGGGCTTTATTTATCAATATGGATATTAAAATAGGTAACATGATAAGTTTTAGTCTTTAAATAATACAGTTCAACAAGAAAGAAATAATAATTATAATGTAAAAAAACAAAAAATTATCAAAATTGCTACTTGCAGAAAGTAACAAATTTTTGATAATTTAATGTAGATTATAGTTTGCATTTACATTTCAGCTGCCTTTGATGCGTTGTTATTCTCTGCAGAGATGAGGTCATTGCACGGAGACACATAGGCACTACTCATGGCACCACACCGGGATAAGAGATCAAATACTGGCGAGTCCTGTAATATAACACAGACACTTTGAAATCACAGACATCATGTCATTACATGCCTCGGCATTAGCAGAAAGCTGATTATCCGGGAAAAACCCCAAATATAAAACATTTATACTGGGGAGTCTTGCAATATACCACAGACACTTTGAAATCACAGACATCATGTCATTAGATGGCTCGACACCATCGGTAGTCTGATAATCCGGGACATCCAAGAAATATAAATGTATACTGGGGAGTCTTGCAATATATCACAGACACTTTGAAGTCACAGATATCATGTCATTAGATGACTTGACATTATCGGTAGTCTGATTGCCTGGGTAAAACTACACATTGGTCTGGACAAGTAAACGAAGAATCTGCTAGTTCTAGGGGACAAGTAAAAAATAAAATCGAAAGAATTTTGTTTATTTATACAGTTATTTGGCTGGAATTTCCTGCCAAAACTAATTGTTGGCATTTAAGCAATAAAGCTTGAGGTATTATGATTCACAAAAAAAAGTTCCCTTGAATTTAAATTAACCACATCATTCTTGCATGTGATTTATTTGTTAGCACCAGCAAGATACGAGATGAAATACTGGGAAGTCCTGGCAATTTAAGACTGTAGTGTTTGGCAAGTAAAATGGTTATGGTGTCCTCAAAGCAAACAGCTGAACCACGTTTTTAATTCCTGTTTTAGAGACGTCATGTGACTGTTTGGTTCTACCCATTGAGGTTCAAATAATAGTATGTGTCGTTAAGCTCCAGGTTCCTTCCCTGTTTATAAGTTTCGGTGACCTTTCTAACATCAATAAGAATGGATTTGAAAATCAATCAAACAAATTTCTCAGTGATTTTATTCACCATTTTGGGAATGGGGCCGGGTACCTTCGGATTGGGAAAAATCACGTTGTTTTGACTTAAGTTCGAAAATATGTGTGTTGTTTTTTGGCTAACAATGCTTTAAATTGGAGAATAAAAGTGATTTCAATATAATTTGTATTAAGGTTCAACTTATAGACCTTGATGGGAGATAAACTTAATGTTGAGACTTATTAAAAAAAAAACTTCAATTGAGAATTTTTAGGTCAGATTGGGAAAAATATGTACTTTTTTTCATTGGGAATGGGCCCTTCTACAGGCCCCAAATTTGAACAAAATAAAACAACGATACTCCAACATAGTATGAGGCTTGTGGGGGTTTTTACAGGTGTATAATCCTTTCTACTTACTGACTGCCAGGCAACACTGTCAAGTATTCTGTTCTCTATGGACGTCAAATGCTGAAAAAATAAAAAATGTATACATAATTATGAGCTGCGCTCGGGTTAAACTGGGCTTTATGCACATGCGTTAACTTCCTTCACACATTAGCCAGTACAGTCCACACAAGCTTATCGGGGACAACACTTTCTGCTTTTAAGGATTTTTTTTTCAAAAGGAAGTCTTTTCTAAACAAAAAGTATGTTTAGGTGGAAAGTGTTGTTTCCAATTATAGCCTTTGCGAAGCATATATATACATAAATTGAACGTTTCTATTTTAATTTTTATAAACAAACAAGAAAGATGACAATGCCACAAAACCGGGAGTTCACAAGACTTAACTGATTATTTTACTTAAAACTTAAATAATTATGCAATCCCAAGCTAAATCTTCGTGCAAACTTTGTATGTCCAAAGTTTCATCAAGATTGGTCAACATATTGACCCAGACCACCTGTGTGACATCAACCAAAGGCTTAGCACCCATTAAACTAACCTTGATAATATCCCTGGTCACATAGCAACCATTAAACTAACCTTGATAATATCCCTGGTCACATAGCAACCATTAAACTAACCTTGATAATATCACTGGTCACATAGCAACCATAAAACTAACCTTGATAATATCCCTGGTCAGATTGCGCTCTGCTTTTAGATAACTCTCCAGCACTTTGTAGAAGTCAAAGGCGTACAGCTCAAACACTTCAAGCACCCAGGGGAACTGGAACTTGCTGTCGCTGCTGTTCAGAACTGAGTAAGTCATCGACCCTGAAAGTTCAGTCCTTGACATTAATTTTTGAAAATTACTTNCAGTATAAAATTGATTGTATGTTACACAAATTCATATATCAATAGAGAGCACTGTAATTTTTTATGCCCCCGAAGGTGGGCATAGAGTGGTCGCACTGTCCGTCTGTCTGTCTCTCCGTCTGTCTGTCTGAAATTCCGTCACACTTTGCGTTTAGGTTTCGAAAAATGTGGAAAAAACTTTACGTTTAGGTTTAGAAAAATGTCGAAAAAAGGGGTATATGTATTCCTATGGTGGCAAGCCTTGTTTTCAATAAATAAATACAACCTGTCTGTTTTCCCCAACTGTGAACGTCAAGATCACATATACGGTATATATATATATATATATAAACGTCCAAACAGTCCTTCAAGCGCATTCATCACACACAGTCACAGCACTTGTTTCATTTAGTTGTTCTAGTGTTTAAGCGAATGGTTTTATACCTTATTATTGGCTTGTTTTGTCATAGTCTCGTGTGTAACGAATTTTGGGCATCATATTTGTGAAAAATTCAACTAATTTACCTTTAAATATTCTGAATGATATGTTTGATCTCTCACCTTAAAAAAACTGTTAATAAAAACCTAGTAAAACCTTTTTAGCTGATGAACTTTGATGTTTTTCTTTTCAGGTGNCTGAGTGAGTCATCGACCCTGAAAGTTCAGTCCTTGACATTAATTTTTGAAAATTACTTGCCCATCAGACCAGTTACGAAGGAAGTGTTACTTGCCTGAAACAATTTATTGCTGTTTTTGAGATTGAGAATTTGACCAAAAAAACGACAACACTGTATTACTTGCCCAAAAATATTTTACATGCCATATATGATCTGGCAAGCGCTCATTTCCACAATTATGAAAGTATTGTATAAACATTATGTCTTTAAAATAATTGAATGCCTTTCAAAGAGAAATAGAAAACATAGCCCCCTCATGCAACATTCCAAAAGAATCCATGAGAGACAGAAAGAGTGAAAAAATCACAAGGGATAACTCAATATTGTTAATCCAATTTATCCACAAATTTGTCAGTGACAAAACTCTGATTTTACAACCTAACAAAATCTCAAAACCATCGAAAGCAAACACATTACCACTTAGATACGCACTTTGACGCGTTTTAGTCCCTTAGCAAATCAAATTAAATGTTATACCTTTCTTTCTAGATTCAAGTTTTAAAGGCTTCATTTCCAACTCTTGATGAGCAGCAAACAGAATAAAACCTGGACAGACTTCGAGTAACTCGCAGGCTGTTCTGGTTTTATGCTGGTTGCATATAGCCATTTTCACTATTCTTCTGAGCTGGAAAGGGTTAAGTATACTTTAACTTACAAGATACATTGTATGTTGTCAGGACGATCTCTGTAGAACACGCCAGCAGTGAGCGATGAAATACATCGTTGTTGAAAAGGCTGCTAAAGTCCTTTAAGGGCGCCAACCTTTCCCTCTCCAGAAAGAATAGAACACAAACAAAGTTAGGGCTGTAACGAATACACTAGGTGACGAATACGATACGTATCACGAATACTGGGTGGCGAATACGATTTTTTTTTTTTTTTTTTTTTTTTTTTTTTTTTAAANATTTTATTCACTTCGTAGAATATTACATACATACATTTATACATTTTATATGGTATTATATTATGAGTTTCATAAAAACAAAGTATTCAATGTACCGCTATTCGATAGTTACATATAATATATAATTATATAATACTTATAATTGTTGTACATTCATCATTCATTCATATAAAATTATAATTGTGTTATAGTTCAAGTATTTTACAACAACAACAAACAGTAGTTTGTAAAATACAGACTAGACGAGTGATGAAAATAGGCATGTATATCATTTATCTTAAAATAATGCACATAAGAAAACTATATAGTAAGTGCTGAATCGCATTATATACGAGAACTGATAATGCAGAG
Source organism: Dreissena rostriformis (assembly GCA_007657795.1). Taxonomy (NCBI): domain Eukaryota; kingdom Metazoa; phylum Mollusca; class Bivalvia; order Myida; family Dreissenidae; genus Dreissena; species Dreissena rostriformis. The sequence goes on from VMBQ01003371.1 coordinate 83,569, forward strand.
TTTACAACAACGACAAACAAATACATATGTTATAAGCATTATTTAAATTATGTGTTATGGTTAGTTATGTCATTGTATGAGATGTCAGTAAATATTTTAACAAGGGACCATATTTTTAATTCTTCATCTTTTTTAATTGTACTTTTGTAAATTTCAAAGGTTTGTTTCATACTGTTTACAAGTCCGTACTTTGAAGGGATTCTGTTTTTTCTTTGACAATGAAATATATACCTTTTAATCTCTAGGCATACTATATTTAAATCGTTCATTTTTGGATTAATAATTCCAAGTACTATATCCTGACATGTAATGGGAATATGTATGCTTGGTTTACTTCTGCGTACAATATCAACAGCAAATTTAATAATTTCTTGGGTATATGGACAGTACCAGAACAAGTGAATTATATTTTCAACTTCCAAATTACAGAATGTACATAGATTATTTGTAACTATTTTCATTTTGAACATTAGGGATTTTGTTCCCAATATTCTGTGGACTATTCTGCACTGGAGCCATCTGATATATGTTTCCTTAGTTAGATTGAAAACAAGNAATAATTGAATGCCTCTCAAAGAGAAATAGAAAACATAGCCCCCTCATGCAACATTCCAAAAGAATCCATATGAGACAGAAAGAGTGAAAAAATCACAAGGGATAACTCAATATTGTTAATCCAATTTATCCACAAATTTTTCAGTGACAAAACTCTGATTTTACAACCTAACAAAATCTCAAAACCATCGAAAGCCAACACATTACCACTCAGATACGCACTTTGACGTGTTTTAGTCCCGTAGCAAATCAAATTAAATTTAATACCTTTCTTTCTAGATTCAAGTTGTAAAGGCTTCATTTCCAACTCTTGATGAGCAGCAAACAGAATAAAACCTGGACAGACTTCGAGTAACTCGCAGGCTGTTCTGGTTTTATGCTGCTTGCATATAGCCATTTTCACTATTCTCCTGAGCGGGAAAGGGTTAAGTATACTTTAACTTACAAGATACATTGTATGTTGTCAGGACGATCTCTGTAGAACACGCGAGCAGTGAGCGATGAAATACATCGTTGTTGAGAAGGCTGCTAAAGTCCTTTAAGGGCGCCAACCTTTCCCTCTCCTGAAAGAATAGAACACAAACAAAGTTACATATATCGATGAGCCTCGTTCTGGGAAAAAACTGGGCTTAATGCATAGCGTAGAAAGTCTTCCCAGATAAGCCTGTGTAGTCCACACAGGCCAGTCACGGACGACACTGTCCGCTTTTATGGAAATTTTCGTTTAAAAACGGTCTCTTCTGAATGAAAATCCAGAGAAGGCGTCAAGTTTTGTCCCTGATCCCTGAATGAATTGGAAAATGGACCTCCCGAACTTTAGAAAATTCTGAATTTCCGGAGAAAAAAACCCAACTCTTTTAGGCATGTATTCAAAGACTGGTTCCATTAATATTGTTATACTCACAATGTCCAGCAGTCTCTTCATGACCCGGTAGTACAGATTGGTTGCCTGCCTGTACCGTTGCCCAGCAACTTCCCCCTGGCCATTTCCCACTATCTCGAGATAGTGAGACCTTAAGGGTTAACTCTTTCCCGCTCAGAAGCAAAGTGAAAATGGCTATATGCAACCTGCATAAAACCAAAACAGCCTGCGAGTAACTCGCAAGCCTGCGAGTAACTCGCAGTCTGTTCAGGTTTTATGCTGTTTGCTGCTCATCAGTTCCTTAGGGTTGGAAATAAAGCCTTTAAAGCTTGAATCTAGTAAGAAATGTCTTTAATTAAATTTAGATTTTGTAAGAGACTACAGGCCCAACAAAGTGCGTATCTGAGTGGTAAACGGATAATTATGTACTACTCACAATGTCCAGCAGTCTTTTCATGACCCGGAAGTACAGATTGGTTGCCTGTCTGAATCGCTGCTCTGCAACTGCCCCTTGTCCATTACCCGATGTCTCGAGGTAGTGAGAGAGAAACTTCAGCTTCATCTGTGACGCCCTGTCTGTGATTGACCTCTCAGGGTTGCTGGCACAGTTCTTGGAATGGAGGAAAGAAATATTTAAATTATAAGAATACAGATTTGTAATAAAATATCAAAATATTAAATGTAATAAACTATGATATATCAATTGACAAAGTAACCCCTAAACTGACAATATAACACTTGTGGGATAAATTGACAAATAAAAACTCATATGAGAAATGTTAACAAAATGACATTATTGTACTGCAATTGCTAGCAAAGTATGTCACAAATGTTGTCTGTAGTAAAGAAATGCTACCAAGTTTATCCCACAGATTTTTCATTTTTTCATGGAGGATTTTTTTTTTTAATTTATGGCACTATATAAACCTACCTTTTTCCCAAAATGACATAAAGCACATGTACACAAAAAGAAATTATTCTCTACACTTTACTTTCTTGCATAAAACAATAAGCTCCACACCCCCATACCTGGAAATGTTCCCTAAGCAGNCTGGCAAACAGAGAGAAAAACAGTGAACTGGGTAGAGGTACCAGATTGCACACTGGCAGACAGAGAGACAACCAGTAAACTGGGTAGAGGAACCAGATTGCACACTGGCAAACAGACAGACAACCGGTAAACTGGGTAGAGGTACCAGATTGCACACTGGCAAACAGACAAACAGTGAACTGGGTAGAGGTACCAGATTGCACACTGGCAAACAGAGAGACNCATGGCAGCACGTACTGGCGTCACTGGGGTATCCAGGCCATTGTGGGTAGAGGTACCAGATTGCACACTGGCAATAAGAGAGACAAACAGTGAACAGCCTTGATCAAATGAGCCTCATTTTATAAAAACTGGGTCTAATGCATGTGCGCAAAGTGTCTTCCCAGATTAGCCTGTGCACTCCACAAGGGCTGATTAAGGACGACACTTTCCACATTTATGGAATTTTACGTTTGAAGGAAGTTTCTTCTCAGCAAAAATCCAGTTAAAAAAGGAAAGTACCATCCCAGATTAGTCTGTCCATTAAGCCCCATTTTTCCAGAGTGAGGCATATCATTTGAGACCATTGAAATCACAGAATTAAAAAACAATATGTGAAAAGGTATCATTATGTCAATAGTTTCNAAAAAATTACAAATGTGCTCAATTTCAAAAGGCATTTAAAGTTAACAGGCATTTAAAGTGTTAAACCGGTAATCATTCAATCAAACATGAAAATACTTTTGCAATCTCTTAAATTATCCCACATTTCTGTTTGGCCATTCAAAATAATTGAATAATATTAAACTGTAACAACATTAAATACATATAATATTTAAAATTTAATATCTTTCAGTAACGACTAGAAATAGCTAGAAATTGAAGCTATTATGCAAAATTCTTTCCCAACTTTAGTGAGTCTAGAAAGTTAATTAGGTCGGAGTGCTGGCACACATTCAGGGTCTTCACATAATGCAGCCTCAAGCGCAGAAGGACCTTATAAACTTCTAAATAAACACACATACATAAAATATTCCAAGTTGGAATCATGAAAAAATGAAAGAACAAGAAATGTGTATATCCTACCGTGAAAAATTGTTAGGCATGAGTGTGGCCTCATGCAGCAGATATAGTAACTCGTCCAGGCCGCCGGATTCCTTCTGTCGACTGAGATACTGGTTCTCCAGGTAGGTGACCTGAATTAAGAGGTGCAGTAGCTAGTAGTAGGACTTCTGATTGAAAACTGATTTTAACATTTTGAGTTAGTTCTTAGTGGGTTTTTTTTGTGCCAAATTTGGGGCTGAAATTCCGTTACATTCCCAATTTTGTTTAATAAATTGCAACATTAAGTTCATCTCCCTTTCCAGCTGTATAAGTTGAACCATAGTTAGTAAAATATTGGAAATCTTATTCTCAACTTATAAGTATTTGTAAAAGCGACAAGATCTTTACACATTCAAAGGCCTCCGGCCCCATTCTCAAAATGGCCAAAAAAACTGTTTTAATGCAAGAATCAGGCTTAGACATATTACTATATAAATTCTAGGTGTAACAGTGATACTAGGCTTTTAATATTATTAAATAAGCAACAATAAAGTTCAATTACATGTAGGTAGCAAACTATTCAATATACTTTATCTAATTCAGTGTCAACAAATAATGTACAATATTACAGTATTCAGTGACATTTAAGTTCATTCAACTCAGATTCATGTACACATTTTAACGTGTTTGTAGTCCCTTAGAAAATCATATAAAACCAAAGACTTTTTTTTACTAGATTCAAGTTTTAAAGGCTCCATGTCCAACCCTAANAAGATCGATACCAGTGAGCACCGGCTTTGTATTTTTATTGGTAAATACTTGCTGCCGAGAATTACAGTTTTATTGTTTTGCTAAGCCCCGCAGCTAAGGTCAACAATGTTTAAACTGAAAGCTCCGACGTCTAGTTCTGTCCCTGTCTTTTCATGATAATATCATTGTAAATTAATTCAATTTTTTTGCTGGCTATGAAAAATTTCCTCTGGTTATGACATTTTCAAAGTTCCATAGCAACATTGGCTGTAAAGCCAAAAAAGTTAGTTTTGCAGACTGTTTTAATACAAGAATCAGGCTTAGACATATTACTATATAAATTCTAGGTGTAACAGTGATACTAGATTTTTAATATTATTAAATAAGCAACAATAAAGTATAATTACATGTAGGCAGCAAACTATTGTGTTCAATATACTTTATCTAATTCAGTGTCATCAAATAATGTACAATATTACAGTATTCAGAGACCTATCAGTTCATTCAACTCAGATACATGTACACATTTTAACGTGTGTGTAGTCCCTTAGAAAATCATATAAAACCAAACACTTTTTTAACTAGATTCAAGTTTTAAAGGCTCCATGTCCAACCCTAAGATACTGATGGACAGCAAACAGCATACAACCAGAACAGCCTGTGAGTTACACGCAGGCTGTTCTGGTTTTATGCTGGTTGCATAATAGCCATTTTCACTTTGCTTCTGAGCAGGACTGGGATAACAAATTTAACACTCTTTATTTAATGCTTTCCGGTGGTTTATAGAGAAATATCAGTGAATTAAAACTGNAAAGGCCTTCAAAATTCGGTTCCCGCACTGAAAGGGTTAACACTCTATCTACTTACATCCAGGTTACTATTTACTGCCTTCAGACTCTCAAAGTAGGGGTGGGTGGTGGCCTGCATGGCCTGCAGCTGAAACATGGGATTACTGATGTGAACACTCATGTGACTATAATCTGCCAGACTTCTAAAATAGACCTTGACCAAAAATCATTTGTCAGGACAAGTGGATGATTGGAATGTTCGTGCCCTTTGAATTTGAACACCCATGAACAAACCAATANTGTGAACACTCATGTGACTATAATCTGCCAGACTTCTAAAATACACCTTGACCAAAAATCATTTGTCAGGACAAGTGGATGATTGGAATGTTCGTTCCCTTTGAATTTGAACACCCATGAACAAACCAATAAGGACACCCATGAAAATATTGATGTGAACAATGTAAACACTGGTGGGAGGACACATGTAAATACTGATGGGAATATCAAAATGAATACTGATGTGAAATCAATGTTAGGATACGATTGAATTGTAAATGTAGTTAAAATACTTCATCACAAAAAATACTCTGAAGTTCCATGATGGGTTGACAAATATTCTGTGAACAGACGCGATGATGGAAATCTGTTCGCGAAAAAGTGTTTTCTTTACTTATTCATTATTGTTCTGATTTATTCACAACATGAATTGGTTATTTACATTTTTTGGGAGCAAGCTGATGTTAATGCTTCTCCCCGACAAGAAAAACCAAGACTGACTCGAGAATCAACAGAACGTTCAAAATGTGGCCGAAATCTGGCCGAAAAACAGCCACAGACCGACCAAAAATTTGCCATCCACCAGCCAAAAATTGGCCACCGGCCAAAAAAGGCCAACACTGCAGGCCCAAAATCAGCCATAGATACAAAATAGCAGAGAAACAAACACTTACATATTTACACAAACATGGATAACTTTAATTAACTAAGTGTCATGACTGAATACATAAAAGAGACAATTCTGGCTCATGAAATAAATCGTTAAAAATGGAAACGGATTAAAGTGTTACTGTATATATTTTAAGAGAAACTTGGACCATGATGGCAAGCAACAATGCGTTATATGTGCTTGTAAGTAATTGTCTGTTAGTTGTCTTGGTCCAATACAACAATGGAAAATCATCACACCGTCACAGAGGTAGGGAACTTCAATCCTAGGGTTAAAATCAGTGGGTTAAAAAAAGTGGCCAGTTATAGGGATTGTAATATATTGTTATATAATTAACTTCCAGACGAATATGACAATTACATTGCTTTATTGTAAAACTATGTTTCAATTCTATTCTTCATTTTGTTTTCTAAAAACCAAATCATNTCCGCATTTACCGACTAGGCTCAAGTAATACACGCCGCGGGTAGTAGCGAACTCGGCGGAACGCCGAGCGTTTTAGCGAGTTCACCTCGCTTTCCCCCTCCGTGGAAGCACTCGCTAGCAGAAAAAAATTGCGGATGGAGCCCATTTTTTGGGAAAAACGTGTGGACTGTACTGTAGTTTTTATTCCTAATTCTTGTGCGCCCGCGGACCCATATACGGAAAACGGATTGGGACAAATCTGTTTTTTTTTTGCACCAATGACGCAAGGGCGCATCCACGGCAGAACACTGTGATGGTGTTACATCATGGCTAACAAAAAGCATGTTTCCTTTAAACCACTAATTTACCTCGTCTAAACTTGTGTGGAATTTCTCCGCTAACTTCTGAACAAAGTTGAGACTGGGAGAACTCCCTCTTATGGCACTGTGCTCAAGCTTCAATGAGTCTGAAATACATGTTACCTCACGTTTGAGTCACAGTCTGGGAAAAAGGGGCCTAATGCATGTGTGTAAATAATCGTCTCAGATTAGCCTGTGCAGTCCCCACAGGCTTATCAGGGACACCACTTTCAGCATTGACTGCATTTCTGTTTAGAAGTGACTTCCATGAAAATGAAAAATTTGATGATAACAGAAAGTGTCATCCCTGATTATACACAACTTTTTTCCTGACAAAAGTTGAATGCGAATTATATTCTGATGCGTCCTTTACGGTAACAAATTCAAAAATGTTTATGTCAGATTTGCATAACTGTGGGATTGGTAACCATTACCCATAATTGTTTTGTATTGTGGTTATCATGAAACAATTTTCTTTTACATCAATACACACTTCTAAGCAAGGCGTTTCGGAAGACTTGGTATACCTACGGTGTACCATAATTTTCCTTCCTCAAAAAAAGTGTATTCAATGAGCATAAAATGTAGTGGTATTGGCTGCACATTTTATGCACATTAAATACAAATTTAATACACCTGTGTATTTGTTTTGAATTATTCTTCATCTTTAAAAAAAAAATAAAAAAAATATGTGAAGTGTATTTTTACAAGAAGAAATACACTTGTAACGCACTAAGTGTATTTTTGCAGGAAAAAATGTAGAAAAAATACTGCTTTTTCCATTAAAGTTTTTTTCTGAATTTTCAGGTGTATTTATTACACATCTAATGCGAATTTAAATGCAGACAATATACAGTGCTTATACTGCTGCGTTTAATTCGCATTTAATACACTTTTTCGAGAAGGGTTATTTACCAAAGGGTGGGTGTAACAAGAAGGCAGGTGAGTCTCTCAGTATGAACTCCAGACAGCACAACAACAGGTGGTAGGTCTGTATCAACTCCTCTGTACCCGACAGTATGTCATCTGCAAAATGATGGGAAATGGTGGAAGGTAACTAGACCTTATTTTTTCTGAGGAAAATGGTGCTAGGCATTTAGAGCATTGCACGGCCAGGAAGCCACGTTCTGGGAAAACTGGACTTAATGCATGCATGAATAGTGTTGTCCCAGATAAGCCTGTGCAGTCCACACAGGCTTATCAGAGAAGAAACTTTATGATTCAATGGATTTCTCCTCTTACCGTCTCTTCTTAAGAAAAATACAGTTTAAGCGAAAAGTGTCGTCCCTGATAAGCCTCTGCAGACTGCATAGGCTAATCTTGGATGACACTCTATTGCTCAGGTGAGTTAAAAAAAAATGCAAACATGTTTGTTTTTATTTCTCATAAAATTTGTATTGTCTTTTGGTTTGNAGTGAAAAATACAGTTTAGGCGAAAAGTGTCGTCCCTGATAAGCCTGTGCAGACTGCATAGGCTAATCTTGGATGACACTCTATTGCTCATGTGAGTTTAAAAAATTGCAAACATGTTTGTTTTTATTTCTAATAAAATTTGTATTGTCTTTTGGTTTGTAAATGACTGCAAAAAAGCACAGCACAGATTTTTGACTTAAAGGTAATTTTATCAACTAAATATTTTTTCACAATTTTTTTCCTTTTACAAAAATCTGATGCGCGTTAAACATGACAGCATGTCATACACAATGTTTTACTGAAGTTAAGTATAATATCATGTGAATATAATAAATATTCATTATGTGTACCTTTTGCATTTAAAAACAGCAGCCAACAAAGTTTCTTTGGATCCTGCACAGTTTCTGTTTCATCCATTTGTACAGACCTACAATATATAATAACATATTTTCAAGTCAATGTGCTACATTCTTTCCCTGCTTTCAGCTTAACACTTGCCTGCTCAGAAGCTAAGTGAACTGGCAATATGCAACCAGCATAAAACGAGAACAGCCTACAGGTCACTGGCAGTCTGTTCAGGTTTTACGCTGTTTGCTAATCATAAGTATCCTAAGGTTGGAAATAAAGCCTTTAAAACTGAATCTAGTAAGAAAGGTCTTTTTCTAAGAGCCTAAAAACATTTCAAAATGCTTATCTGAGTAGGAAATGTTTCTGCCGGCAAATAAACTGGAAATTGTGTATCCTTCAACATTGCAAATTGGGTAACATTTGTGAAAAAACGGACATTTTAACAATGAAAACAAAAACACTATAATTAAAAAAAAAGATAACCTTCAACTAGTTTTATAATTGTTGAATTTAATATTTTAGGGATAAACAAGGACAGAAAAGTGCTAACTGAAAAGAAATCGTTCACAGGTTGGCAAAATGATACTTATAGAACAAGGGCCCTAAGGCCCTAACCTGAGACCCCAAGAAACTAAAATGTTCTGAGAAGGGAGTATTTCAAGTTTCATGAACATTGGGCAATAAGTGTGACCTATGTAGTGTTCAAATGCTTTTTGTTTAATGTGTCAACCAGGTTTAAATCAAAATGCAGGAAAAAATATATGGGCAAATATGGAATTTCCAGCACTTTCTAATAAAAAATATGGGAATTTCTTGAATTGCAGATTTCATTTATATTTTGACTTCTTTCTTTTGGAGTGCCATTCTTTCTCTAACTTGATTTGTACTTATTGCTGTTAAATTGGTTACATACATGAAACATTCCCCGACATTTTGCTTTAACTCGGCCTTAGACAGATTCAGGGCTTATATAAACTTTTAAATACTGAATAGTTGAATTGCCTGACCACTGATTCTGATTTCAGAAGTTTGACATTAACCCTTTGCATGCTGGGAAATTTGTCGTCTGCTAAAATGTTGTCTGCTAAATTTCTAAAATTAGCATTTTCTTCGATTTTTTTTTCCAAGAATACTATCAGAATAGCAAACAGTTTGGATCCTGATGAGACGCCACGTTCTGTGGCGTCTCATCTGGATCCAAACTGTTTGCAAAGGCCTTCAAAATCCGGTTCCAGCGCTCAAAGGGTTAA
>VMBQ01003372.1:0-15531 GCA_007657795.1 Dreissena rostriformis
TGCGACTGCGATTCGAAAAAGGCTCATAACTACTGTGTCCCATCAGATATTGCTTTCATATTTGGTATGAATGTGTATCTGGACAACACCTTTCCATGCGCATACAATTTTTGACCCCTGTGACCTTGACCTTCAACTTGTGGTCAGCGTTCAGGTCTCAAAATCTGCGACTGCGATTCGAAAAGGCTCATACCTACTGTGTCTCTTCAGATATTGCTCTCATATTTGGTATGCATGTGTATCTGGACAACACCTTTCCATGCACATGAAATTTGTTAACTTGGGGTCCGCGTTCAGGTTTCGAAATCTGCGACAGCGATTCAAAAAAAGCTCATAACGTCTGTGTCCCTTCAGATTTTGCGTTCATATTTGGTACGCATGTGTATCTGGACAAGACCTTTCCATGCGCATGAAAGTTTTGACCCCTCTCACCTTGACCTTGAACATAGGGTCCGCGTTTAGATTTCGAAATCTGCGACCGCAACCCAAAAAAGGTTCATAACTACTATGTATTGAGCTTTACTTTAAACATTTTGTTTTATATAGATTTTTCTTATGCCCCCTGCATCTACGATGCGGGAGGCATATAGGGTTTGTCCTGTCCGTCTGTCCGTCCGTCTGTCCGTCCGTACGAAAATCTTGTTTAACCCATTTTGACCGTTTCGTCTGACATCAATACCACTTGCTACAGAGCTTTGATACGTGCATGGATGTTGTCTCTCATCACCCCACTCACACCAGCATCACCCAACCTCATTTTGACATTGACCTTATTTTGGACTTTTGACTTATTGAAATGGTTTCATTTCTTGGTTAACCCATAACTATCAGGCAACACATCCAACTCGTGGAGTTCTAGTCAAAGTATTTAATACTGCTACTATTATTCAAGTCATACTTTATAACAGTTTGAGCAATGTTATGTTATTGCAGTTTGCATCTTCATGAAGGAGGCATATTGGAGTGATTTCTCAGTGTCCCCTGTTCAAGTTTGAATGAGTGCATATCCGTCCACATTCTACACAGGCTACCCTGGGATGACATTTGACGCACATGCATTAAGCCCCATTTTCCCAGAATGAGGATCATATTTTTTCTTGCCAGATTGTTCACTTATCATCGCCATCACTCCATAACCAATAATCCACTCCTTTCAGTGCATCTCTCCATTATATTTGCTGACTTGTTTACGCTTACAATTTAATGGCGTAAAATGACCTTGTGCTGTCTTCTTTGGACATGGAAAAAAAAAGACNACCTAGTTTCTTGGGATTATGCGTCGAACCGCTTGCCATACAAGTGCGATCATTTCTTTGCTATTGGAAGTCTTGTAAACAATGTAATGGCCACTGGTTCAAAATATCTTGAGTATGCATTAGGAAAACAAAATGGCAATCATGATGTTGGTCTTTTCAGGGTAATGGCTCTTTAAAAAAAATAAAATGAATTTGAGAGATTAACCCTTTTAGGGCTGGAACCGAATTTTTAAGGCCTTTGCAAACAGATTGTGGCGTCTCATCAGGATCCAAACTTTTTGCTATTCTGATAGTATTCTTTGAAAAAAAAATCGAAGAAAATGCTAATTTTAGAAATTCAGCAGACGACAATTTAGCAGACGACAAATATCCCAGCATGCAAAGGGTTAATTGTCATTTTTGTTTGATGGAAGAGTACTGTGCATGTGGAATCCAAGAAAATGGAGCCTTTTAGACGGAACTGCAAGATGTTGTATTGATCATCCCTCCTTGTGGTATTGGTGTTATTATTTGATTAAGAAAATAGATATACTGAGATTGCATAATTATGTGCGTTGAAAATGTAAAAAAATAGTAAATAAATAAATAAACCATGTTTTTCCGATCTTTCCTTGATACGCCTAATTCTTGGCCTTAAGGATTTGTTTAAGGCAGTGATTTTGTTTCGCTTTATATCTTACAGTCTGTGCCTTTTGATTGGGAGAAACAGCACAATAGACCATGGAATTGGGAAAAATTAAACATTATTAATAATAATATGATTATAAATAACAGTATACCAATTGTTTATATTAGTGCATGTGTAATTTCTTTCTAAAATGTATATTATAAAGTGCTAGGGAATTGAATTGCTGTATAATAAACTCAATAAACCAATTTATTGAGTTTATTGGACAAACAATGCATATTATTGGGGAAATTTGTGGAAAAAAATGTTACTTTTTGCTATTGGGAAACAGCCTTTTATTACTTTTTGCAATTGGGAAACAGCCTTTTATTACTTTTTGCAATCTGGAAACAGCCTTTTATTACTTTTTGCAATTGGGAAACAGCCTTTTATTACTTTTTGCAATTGGGAAACAGCCTTTTATTACTTTTTGCAATTGGGAAACAGCCTTTTATTACTTTTTGCAATTGGGAAACAGCCTTTTATTACTTTTTGCAATTGGGAAACAGCCTTTTATTACTTTTTGCAATTGGGAAACAGCCTTTTATTACTTTTTGCAATTGGGAAACAGCCTTTTATTACTTTTTGCAATTGGGAAACAGCCTTTTATTACTTTTTGCAATTGGGAAACAGCCTTTTATTACTTTTTGCAATTGGGAAACAGCCTTTTATTACTTTTTGCAATTGGGAAACAGCCTTTTATTACTTTTTGCAATTGGGAAACAGCCTTTTATTACTTTTTGCAATTGGGAAACAGCCTTTTATTACTTTTTGCAATTGGGAAACAGCCTTTTATTACTTTTTGCAATTGGGAAACAGCCTTTTATTACTTTTTGCAATTGGGAAACAGCCTTTTATTACTTTTTGCAATTGGGAAACAGCCTTTTATTACTTTTTGCAATTGGGAAACAGCCTTTTATTACTTTTTGCAATTGGGAAACAGCCTTTTATTACTTTTTGCAATTGGGAAACAGCCTTTTATTACTTTTTGCAATTGGGAAACAGCCTTTTATTACTTTTTGCAATTGGGAAACAGCCTTTTATTACTTTTTGCAATTGGGAAACAGCCTTTTATTACTTTTTGCAATTGGGAAACAGCCTTTTATTACTTTTTGCAATTGGGAAACAGCCTTTTATTACTTTTTGCAATTGGGAAACAGCCTTTTATTACTTTTTGCAATTGGGAAACAGCCTTTTATTACTTTTTGCAATTGGGAAACAGCCTTTTATTACTTTTTGCAATTGGGAAACAGCCTTTTATTACTTTTTGCAATTGGGAAACAGCCTTTTATTACTTTTTGCAATTGGGAAACAGCCTTTTATTACTTTTTGCAATTGGGAAACAGCCTTTTATTACTTTTTGCAATTGGGAAACAGCCTTTTATTACTTTTTGCAATTGGGAAACAGCCTTTTATTACTTTTTGCAATTGGGAAACAGCCTTTTATTACTTTTTGCAATTGGGAAACAGCCTTTTATTACTTTTTGCAATTGGGAAACAGCCTTTTATTACTTTTTGCAATTGGGAAACAGCCTTTTATTACTTTTTGCAATTGGGAAACAGCCTTTTATTACTTTTTGCAATTGGGAAACAGCCTTTTATTACTTTTTGCAATTGGGAAACAGCCTTTTATTACTTTTTGCAATTGGGAAACAGCCTTTTATTACTTTTTGCAATTGGGAAACAGCCTTTTATTACTTTTTGCAATTGGGAAACAGCCTTTTATTACTTTTTGCAATTGGGAAACAGCCTTTTATTACTTTTTGCAATTGGGAAACAGCCTTTTATTACTTTTTGCAATTGGGAAACAGCCTTTTATTACTTTTTGCAATTGGGAAACAGCCTTTTATTACTTTTTGCAATTGGGAAACAGCCTTTTATTACTTTTTGCAATTGGGAAACAGCCTTTTATTACTTTTTGCAATTGGGAAACAGCCTTTTATTACTTTTTGCAATTGGGAAACAGCCTTTTATTACTTTTTGCAATTGGGAAACAGCCTTTTATTACTTTTTGCAATTGGGAAACAGCCTTTTATTACTTTTTGCAATTGGGAAACAGCCTTTTATTACTTTTTGCAATTGGGAAACAGCCTTTTATTACTTTTTGCAATTGGGAAACAGCCTTTTATTACTTTTTGCAATTGGGAAACAGCCTTTTATTACTTTTTGCAATTGGGAAACAGCCTTTTATTACTTTTTGCAATTGGGAAACAGCCTTTTATTACTTTTTGCAATTGGGAAACAGCCTTTTATTACTTTTTGCAATTGGGAAACAGCCTTTTATTACTTTTTGCTATTGGGAAACAGCCTGTAAGGGGCTGTAATTTTGGGCAAAAAAAATCACTGTAAGGCTATAGGTCATGCTGCATATATGAGAGTTGGATTGTGTATCAGTATAACTATTGAATTAACCTTGAAACATGTTGTCAAGTTATATTATTTAATTGAACATAATTGAACAAAGCAATCACAGGATTGAAACGTTGTATTGAAATGCCATTAAAATCCCTATTATACAAAGAGGTAACACTCTTTTGATGTTTCTCCCCTTTGTTAATTACCCATTTTTTACGTCTTTAATTAAAATGTATAATCTTCTTTTATTCTTTCTTTGTAGAGATTTTATTTTTGTTTATTCCCTGGAGAATTTGAGGTCCTGCATTGTCTTGAAATTCCTGGAAATATTTGTCTGACAAAGTCTCATTTAATGACATGCTTAATTGCTTGTAGGAAACTACAATAAAAGTACTGAGGCTACATTACACTTTAATCAATGCCCCACTTTTAACAGTTAATTGCATGTTATTTTGTAGTTCAAATTTAAACAACCTCAGGAAGAAATCTATTCTCATTCATTTGATCTCTATAAGCATTGGAAAAGAGATAATGGAGAACTGAAACAACAAGTTGGAAAACCCAAGGCAGCAAGTGTTTGGAAAAGATCTAGAGTTTAAGTTAAGAAAAACAATCGTGCAATTAATAGTTGTACATGTTTAGAATGTGTAGAAACAACGTTTTTAAGTGGTTGTGTTCATATATATATAATGATTTTGTACCGCATTACTGTGTTTTTATGTACAAAAGTGAGACATTAATAAACTATTCTAAACTATGCATTCCCCAGGTTTACATCATGTTTCTAAGTTTGGTCACATGGTTGTTGTTTTTATGCCCCAGGTAGGGTGGCATATAGTGATTGCACTGAAGCTGCTCATTTTGAGTGTTGAAAAGTCAATGTCAAGGTCATCCTTCAAGGTCAAAGGTCAAAAACAAACAAAACGGCGCAGTAGGGGGCATTGTGTTTCTGACAAACACATCTCTTGTTTAACATTTTCAATGTAAGGCTTAAAGAAATATTCACACAAATCAACCCTGAGGTTTTCATAGTGTTTATTGAAATTTTAACCCATCAAGTAAAATAAAACTATGTTGAAAATGTCATCAGAACAAATTGTATTGACTTTTTAAAATGCTATAACCATTACTTTAATTGTCCCTTTTCTGCGTTGTCATAATACAAACCATATGAGCCTTGCTCTGTGAAAAGGGGGCTTAATGCATGTACGTAAAGTGTCGTCCCAGATTAGCCTGTGCAGATTTTTTGTAAAAAGAAAGTCTCTTCTTAGCAAAAATCCAGTTTAGGCAGAATGTGTTGTCCCTGATTAGCCTGTGCGGACTGCACAGGCTTATCTGGGACGACACTTTACGCACATGCATTAAACCCCCTTTTTACAGAGCGTGGCTCACATATTTTATTACCGCTAAATGCAGCGAAGTTTCACAAAGATCATATGTAGAATACGCTGTCTGCATGCATGATGTAATGAACAGAAACAAACATGATTTCTGCCAAGAATTCTGCTAAGTTTTGGAGATATTTTCAGTGTTTCTTGAGCAAAAAAAAAAAGTATGCAAGTGTTTACAGATTTATTGGCACAGAAGCCATTGTCATTCATTCAATGAATATTTATGCTGCACATTTAGAGATTTGTAACAAAGCCAGAACACATTGTTAGCGTTTTCACAAATTCACAGAAGCTTAATAATTAGAAACTAGCACATCTTGGACAACAACTTTTCAGTTACCACAAAAAAACATAAATTTCAGCATGCAATTATATATGAGTCTCGCTCTGTGAAAAGTGGGTTTGATGCATGTGCGTAAAGTGTCATCCCAGATAAGACTGTGCAGTCCACACAGGCTAATTGGGAACAACCCTTTCCGCCTAAACTAGATTTTTGCAAAAAAAGAGACTTTCTTTAAACAAAACATATCATAAAAGCGGAAAGTGTGGTCCCTTATTAGCCTGAGCAGACTGCACATGCTAATCTGGGACGACACTTTACGCACATGCATGAAACCCCCTTTTCACAGGGCGAGGCTCATATTAAAGTTAATATTTGGTGAGTAATTAAGTGTTACAAGTTTCATTTAATTGTGTTAACATGAAATTGCATAGATTCCTATAATCAATATCAATAAATATTTTAGCAAGCATTCCATATGCATGATTTAGAGTCTTTGCAGGCCTTGACACTAAGGCACAACCGAACGACATTCACTGCCTGTTCCTAGGTCCGGGCTAGCCAATGTCCCAGGAACATGCCAGACCGGTTGAGTATATTCTGGGCGGGATAATGTGTATTATATCAATAAACTGCATTTTACATAAGCTTTTCAAAGATGTAAACATCTTAATACAGTACAATCAGATGACAATTAAATCCCAGAGTGATTTATTTAAAATTTTAAACGGAATTCCGCTAGATATGGTTTTTGATTGGTTTCCGCGAAGTGACGTGTTTTTCTCGACAAAAATATGTTTTAAACTAAAAGCCGGGATCTCCCTGGAGGATCGTCGGGGATCGATGAATGTATCAAACTCGACATTATCACACAGTTACATTAAAATTATTAGTTATTTATCAATTTTAAATAACTTTAATTTGTTTGATCGATTAGAAGTGTTTTGACAATCTTTTTTATGCAATTCAATAAGCAAAACTAATATTAAAGGTCGATCCCAGCTTTTAGTATAAAACTTAAAGGGAGTTAGCCCTGTACAATTTTACGACTACCTTATAACATGTTATTTTGCGACATTTAAGATTCACTTACGAAAGAAATGATACCATGTCTTTATAACATTGTAATTTATATAACAATTACAGAATACTAATCATATAATATTAGTCTAAATTTAATTAAGTAGATGGATATTGAATTCATTAGCATTAGTAAGGCAAGCTAATAAGAATGATTGAATCATAATTGCGCATCTCCACGCACAAGAAAATACAAGTTGAATGATAAATATAAATGTTTTGATAAGGGCACATGAAAGATTGGTCAGGGCTAGTAGGTTCTGCATTTACTAGCCCAAATGGGCTAGTTGAAAAAAAAAGTTAGTGTCGAGGCCTGCTTTAAATTTGTTAACGTGGTAACAAAGACTTTATAAAAGCCAAATTATTTTATTGCTCTAATTTAAAGCAGAAAAAAAGTGAACATTGAAGATCATGAGACACTTGACAAGTTTTTGTTTGATGAAGTGCACATGAAAAATATGAATTGTATCTCATCATTTTACCCGCATTAATGAAATAACACATCTGATGAATGTTGGCGTATTTTAACCTTGTTCAAAACAGCAAACATGTCCTATATGTTGACCTCATTATTTTGTATTTTGATTGTTCCATTTGATGTTTTTGTGTTGTTTTCAGTGATTTTCTCTAGTTTTGGTATCCTGATGGTTTTCTAAGCCTCGCTGAAAAACTTCCCTGTAGTAAACACTAATCTAGTATTCTATATATGTCTCTTTGCTGTTACAGTATCTGTTATCACACCAAAAACTGTGACATTACCCACTATCACACCAAAAACTGTGACATCACCCATTATCACAACAAAAAATGTGAAATTACCCACTATCACACCAAAAACTGTGGCATTACCCACTATCACACCAAAAACTGTGACATTATCCGCTATCACAACAAAAACTGTGACATTACCCACAATCAAACCAAAATCTGTGACATTACACACTATCACACCAAAAACTGTGACATTACCCACTATCACACTAAAAGCTGAGACATTACCCCATATAAAACCAAAAACTGTGACATTACCAACTATCGAGACCAAAAACAAACCACATTTCCATAATGATATTTCACTGTAGTAGTCAATATTGCAGGATATCATCCCTTGTTACTGGCTAAGAAAGATTCCTTCGGGAATACATTAGAATGTGAGCAAAAAAGTAGGGAATAAATTAGAATATGTGTCTTGGTTTTATGTTTATTAACCCTTTGAGTGCTGGAACCGGATTTTAAAGGTCTTTGCAAACAGTTTGGATCCTGATGAGACGCCACAGAACGTGGCGTCTCATCAGGATCCAAACTGTTTGCTATTCTGATAGTATTCTTTGAAAAAAATGAAGAAAATGCTTATTTTAGAAATTCAGCAGATTTTAGCAGACGACAAATTTCCCAGCATGCAAAGGGTAAACACTTCTCACTTCTGAGAGTCACAGAACTGTCAGATCGGTGACAAATCGAGTCTCTGAATGGCAGCATACGTGGTCTAACTGTGGTACTAAATTAGGGTTGACTCTGACTTGAACCTTGATTTATAAACAGTTGTCCCATTATAATTGTCCTATGTGGAATAAATTGCTGAAATATCTCGGGGAATTACGGGGAATCTTCAAGATTCAGGAATTTTGATTGGGTAAATATTATTATTAATGAAGAAATTGGTTGATTTAGCTTGAATTTTGTTCGGCAAATATTGAGGCGATTTGTGATGAATATATAAGTAATATCCTTCTGGAATGGCTGATGGTTGGACATTTATGGTATAAAAGTTGTCAATTTAATGGAATTAAACATAATTGAACCTCTGGACATATTTTGTGATAACAATAATGCATATTGATTGGATTTTAGTGTGAAAACATTGTCAGATTTCTGAATAATTGTTGTTATATGTAAGGATAAGCAATATAAAGATTCTTTATGGTATTGAAAGTAAACCATGTCTTTGTAGAAATGACTAAAGATTGTCCATTGGGGAATTTTCAAAAGATTTGTTATATGCCTTCCAAAGATTATTTTTATGCCCCCTTCTTCAAAGAAGAGGGGGTATATTGTTTTTGGCCTGTCTGTCTGTCATTCTGTGTATCTGTGAAAAACTTTATCCTTGGTCATAACTTTTGCAATCTAAAATTGAAGATAGCAACTTGATATTTGGCATGCTTGTGTATCTCATGGAGATGAACATTTTTGAGTGGTGAAAGGTCAAGGTCATCCTTCAAGGTCAAAGGTCAAAAAAAAAATTATTAAAAAAATAAGCGCAATAGGGGTCATTGTGTTTCTGACAAACACATCCCTTGTTTTTTTTTTTACGAAAGCAAATTAACTCTTATTATAATAAATCTATTTAAATCATCAAATCTGAGCTGTCGTCAGTCGTACCACATGACCGTATTGCACGGACATGCGTCCAATATAGTCTGCAGTGGATGATCCTTGTTTAACTGAATGTTTCGAATGATTTCATTGTCAACTCCAAGGTATCCTTCGTAAAAATCAATAGTATCTATATCGTGTTGAAACTAGTCCTAAATCAGATCTGCTAAGACTCGGTTAACTATTAAGTCCTTTATTTAAAACATACTTAAACTAACTTCCATTATAATCTCTGAGGATTTTATTTCTCGAGAAAACAATGTTTACATCTGACACATCAGAACATAATTAAATGATGTGTGTACTTGCGCTCTTTCATGGGCTTGACGTTGTTCATAATGTATATTAAACATGCATAATCTAAATAAGGGAAATAATAGGATAGGAAACCCAAAAAAATATTTTTTAACAGCGTTGTGTAAAAAATTGTGATATATTTGTACTGGCGTACTGACGTTATACTTGCCTATCCGCTCGTCCATTATGGTACCTCAGCTGCGTACTCGTACAAATAAATCAACCTATTGTACACGATGCTATTAAAAAAAACTAATATTGTTATAAGATGATATAAATTTGGTTTGAAAACGAAATGAGGGCTTCCTTTTTATAAACAAATAGCTGACCTTTCCATTTCAGTTTTTGGATTTACCGATTTTATAGAATCAGAGGTTAGGGGGAATATTGCCATAGAAATAATTTCATGACCTATCCCCACACAAATTATGTGGCAAGGCCAAGGATTGAACTTTTGATCCTCTGGTTTGTAGTGCAGCGCTGGATTTTATACAACTGCCATTTACGCTAAAATTGATTTTTCTTCAATTTATGCCTTAAGAGTTTTTTATTGTTTTCATGTCATTATTTTACAGCAGCATAAAAAATAAACTCGACATTGGCAACAGCTTGTGTCCATAAAGTAAAAATTCTTTAAGATTGCTGAAAGTGATTTTGTAAATGCATTTGCCTGTAAAACCCGTGAACAAATATTTGCACTTTCTAAAATGTTTCTGGAACAAATTATTGACATTACTGAATAAATATTGTGGAACTGGTAGGGGATCTGATCAATAGATATATTTGTGAAAAAATCGTTACATTTGAACATTTTACAACTTAAAAAAGGGTCAATAAATAAATTTGTACTTTTAGTTTGTTTTTAAGAGTATTTTAGCCCATGTTATGAGAATAAATTCATTAAGTTGAAAAGTCATTTAAACATCTAATTAAATATTACAAGAGGAAAAAAACAACAACACTTTTTAAGTAAAGTTTGCTTTCTTTTATTAATTATTTTTTTTAGTGATTTTGTATACATTTATTATATATTTCAAAATAACTTATCTGTTCATCATACAGTTTTTTATTTAAATAATAAACTAAAAAGCATGTATGTGTTACATTATCTTCATTGTACAAAAGCCACAAATATAACTCTTACTTGGAAACTTATGAAATTCAAAAAATGCTTCCCAAAGACTTTTACTTGACTGTGGCTAAAGCAAACACCATTTTCTGAATCTTTCTCGTGGGAACTTTGGTGACAAGATGCACATGTTCATCCATAATGCTCTCTTATTAACTGTGTTTAAAAGTGCATACCATTATCTACCAACGGAATTTCTTATTGCATATCAGACGGACGGACGGACGGACGGACGGACAGACAGACAGACAGACAGACAGACACACAGACAGACACACAGACAGGCAGGCAGACAGTTTAATCAGACTTGTACAAAAGTACATCGCCTTCATGCTTAAATACACACATTTTTCTCTGCCACTTAACTAGGTATAATAGCATTACATTACATAACATATAATAGTCTTTTAAGAATACAAATACAAATGAATACAATACATGTTATGAAGACGTAGGTTCTATAAAGGCGGTACTGAAGTTTATTGAACAGTATTATTAATAATCACATTTCTTATAACAAAAGCTTCTTTGATAAATTTACATACATTATAAATGACTGATTTGTCACATAAAACTAGAAACTTGTGGAATTTTATATATAATATACAGATGGATTGATATAAAAAATACGGCTTATATATTTTTATGCCCCCAGTAGGGTGGCATATAGCAGTTGAACTGTCCGTCAGTCTGTCTGTCTGTCTGTCNCTGAGCGGCGCAGTAGGGGGCATTGTGTTTCTGACAAACACATCTCTTGTTTTTCTTAACTCAGTGTTACAGCGGCATATACATATGGAATGGTTTTCATGTTCTAAATCAAAGTCATTACACCAATAAAAGACAATAACGTTCATTTCATGGAATGTTATTCTGAGCGTATCTGCCAGTTTCGATTCTCAATGGGTGTGCAGAGACTCTTAAATTTTACAAAAAAATAAGCGCAGTCGTCTCAGAAGTAAGTCTACATATTCTTCATTTTCCAAACAGTTTTTGAAAACTTTATACATAATACAGAATTGTAATTCACGTGCCATACCGTTCTTGTTTAAAGTTGTCAACATTTAGTCTACATTTAAACTGGCTCATAAAACTGTTAACTTGCACAGCATTTGGATTTTCAAATAGGTAACCAAATCCAACATCATTTGATATTTGCTTAACATTTGAGACATAGCAGTTCACTCGTTTTACCTAGCAACCTATTTTTCACTTACAAATATGCCTACATAATATTTACAAGTAAGTATATGATTTTGATCATTTTCATGTGAGATAAAAGAGCTTCTATTTTGTCAATTTTGATGTGCGCCCAATAAACCATCCCCGAATGTCAGATTTTTGGTTGCGTCTTTTTATTAATTTTTTGCGGAAATCCCGCTAAGCTCAGTCCGGAATGAGCTCTCAGTTATTCAAGTAGAATATTGTTGACCCTTTAAGCGCTGGAACCGAATTTAAAAGGCCTTTGCAAACAGTGTGTATCCAGATGAGACGCCACCATTAACGTGGAGTCTCATCAGGATCCAAACTGTTTGCTATTCTGATAGTATTCTTTGAAAAAAAAATTGAAGAAAATGCTAATTTTAGAAATTCAGCAGATGACATTTTAGCAGACAACAAATTTCCCAGCATGCAAAGGGTTAATTTTCTTGCCATGCCGCTGTCACTCTATTTGATATTGATCAAATTATGCATTTATTTACTTAAATGGAAGGTGCTGGTGATATAGGTCATTTAAGATAATTCCTGGAATATTCCCTATTGAAATTACCTTTTAGCGCAATCTGATACTTGCTTTGTGCTTTTTATTATCTAATTGAATTAACTTAAATGTAAGTTGCTGGTTATATAGATCAATTTGAAGTCAATGCCTGGAATATTCCCTATTGAAGCTATTTTTTACCACTTGGTGATACTGCATGGTTTTGTGCTTGTTATTGTCTAATTTAATGTAGAGATATTGTGTTCCTTAATGGAATAGTGTGCTGCAAATTCTTTTATCGGTAAATCGTTTTCTTCTTTATGTCAATAAAAATATGAAATATACATGTAAGGTATTTCAGTTTTGTTAATAAAGCGTGTGTCTGTTACATCCAGAAGATGAAATGGACTATTAAATTGATACTTTCCGCTCTGGAGAAGTAATTGTTTGATGTGTAAACATAAAAGTAAAGTTAATAAGTCATAAATTGCTATAAATGTATAATTAGCTCTTGAATCTGTAATGAATTCCCATGAAAATATCTCTAGAATGATCATAAAAATAATAACAATAATGAATTCTGATCGTGTTCTTTAATGGAAAAGTGGGCTATTATATAAAGCCTTTATTGGTGAATCTAGTTCTTTCGTCTGTTAATTGAAATATGAAACATATAAAATGTATGTGTATCAGGTGTTTCAGTTTTGTTAATGTAGGGGGTGTACTATATCTGTTACATTCTAAAAACGTAATGATATGCTTGGCACAGTTATTGCAAACTCGCCATAATTGAATGTAACATACAATGAAAATGTGTGCCATCTTGAAATATGGTGTGTTGTTAAATGGAAATTATTTTCAACAACCAATGTTTTCTGTGAAGAAATGCGCACTTGATTGACATTATTATAACTATAGTTGAGAAATAATTATCATTTGTGAAGGATCTTAGACAAAATGTTCTATTGTTTCATCGTTTACCAATAGTTGATGACTGTGCAATGGACACTTATTAATAAAATATCTAGTGTGAAATGGACACACATGATGAAAAATTAAAAGGTGGTTGACTTTTTGATAACATTATATTGACATGTCATGTATATTGGCATAATAAATATGTTATCAGTTTTTATTTGATACTTAAAACACTTCAAATTGTGTGACACAGACACCGTAATTACCAACGTCTTCTTCCAATATTGGTAATTTGCAAAAGACTTATTAAATATTGAGGAACTTGTGTATTGCTCAGTGAACAGAACAGAAAAAAAACTCACTCAGGCATGATGGTTCCTAAAGACACCATGAAAGTACCACAAAGATCAGAAAATTAAGGAAATCAGGAAAATCAAAGGAAAGAAAACAGGATACATTGCTCTAAATATATGTGAAATTTGTTTACATTTGTGAAAACGGAGTTTGAAAGCATCACAAAGATTAGGAAATAAAGGAAATCAGGAAAATCAAAGGAAAGAAAACAGGATGCATTGCACTTATTTATGTGACATTCTATTACCTTTGTGAAAATGGAGTTTTGCTCTTGCATAAATGGAAGAAACACGACAATATCGATTGTGGTGAGACAGGTAAGGTGTTGACACTTTTAAAACAATATAAATGAGCCTCACTCTTTGAAAAGGGGGGTTAATTAATGTGCGTAAAGTGTCATCCAAGATTAGCCTCTTCAGTCCGCACAGGCTAATCAGGGACGACACATTACACTTTAATTGTATTTTTCGTTTAAAGGAAGACTCTTCTTGACGAAAATACAGTTTAGGCAAAAAATGTTGTCCCTGGTTAACCTTTGTGCACTGCGCAGGCTAACCTGGGACAACTCTTTACGCACCTGCATTTAACCCCCTTTTCACAGAGCAAGGCTCAAATATAATGCTTTATTAAAAGTTACTTTTTCTATTTGTATTCACTGAAATGCAATTAAACAACAGCAACAACAACATAAATATACGATCTGACATGAGTTGTCATATCATACCATATTTTCTTAAACGAGTTCAGGAATTTTGTTAGTAAGCAAGCCTTTGGCGAGCTTGCTAACGAATTTCCTGGACAAGTTTAATAAAATATGGTATGATATGACAATGAGTGTCAGATCTTTTTTATCACATGCTTTTAAACTAAATTAAATACATCTTAATTGACCAAAGAAATGCTGATAGATCTAAAAGTTGTTTACTTTCGTGACATAATTTTATTATGACGAGGTCATTTCACCAAAATAAAGCCGTGCGATTGGTTAGTTATTGATTATGTAGCCAATTAAAACGCTTAAAAATGTTGTATTGTGTAATATAAAAAATACGTAATGTCTGTATTACATTGAAAACAAGGTATAGCATGTGATAATTACTTGTAACCCCCCCCCCATTTGCCAGTATTTAGCATTCTGTGTTAACATGAGGTAAATCATCAACTTCGCAATATATTAGCTCTAAAATCATGTTTTAATATACTGTTGTACTCAAAACTGGCAAAGTGACAAGAACAACACGTTTTTTATTAACCATTATAAATATTATAAAACATTGTGTTAAATACAGAACGGTATTCAGAACATTAAACTTTCACACATCAATGTTACTTTTCCTAAATGTTGATGTTCAAGTTGTAAATTGAATGTGAAGCTAGGTAGACATTTCAGTATAATATTTATAATAGATTATGCTTTTTTGTGGTATAATAAAAATATTTGTATTCGTGATTGTAAAAAACCATGCCTTTTTAAATCATTTATACACAGGGAAAATACATGCAAAATACATTCTAAACTGGTGTTACAGTGGGAATTCCATTAATTAATGATTTTTATTTTGCAATGCGATTATCAAACAATGAAATTATTGATGAAATAACATGTGTTGTGTACTACGTTAATTTAATAGCATAAACTCGTAAATGTTCAATAGTATTAAAGGCAGCCAAGTTATACGATATTGTATATTCATATAATGTGTGTTTCTGGGCTGGTGGCATTTATTTACTT
>VMBQ01003372.1:27759-62430 GCA_007657795.1 Dreissena rostriformis
TGGGATCAATCATAATGTACTTTATATGTCATGGGATCAATCATGATGTGCTTTATATGTCATGGGATCAATCATGATGTGCTTTATATGTCATGGGATCAATCATAATGTGCTTTATATGTCATGGGATCAATCATGATGTGCTTTATATGTCATGGGATCAATGTAAATAATAAATAATAACATCAGTGAAAGTAAAATATCTTGAGGCGCCAATAAATTCTGGTAATTTTTCTATAAGACATATGAGCCTCTGTGAAAAGGGGGTTTAATGCATGTGCGTAGAGTGTCGTCACAGATTCGCCTGTGCAGACACAGGCTAATCAGGGACGACACTTTCTGCCTAAACTGGATTTTTGGTAAGAAGAGTCTTGCCTTAAACCAAAAATACAATTAAAGCGGAAAGTGTCGTCCCTGATACGCCTGTGCAGACTACACAGGCTAATCTGGGACGACACTTTATGCACATGCTATAAACCCCCTTTTCACAGAGGTAGGCTCATATACATTCTGAATGCTTATATAAGGGCTGATTCTTGTATTCCAAAAGTCATTTTATCCCCATGCAAACAAAACAACAACAACAACATCAAGATTTCAATGATGACTTCAAAACTTGATGTCAATCAAATTTCTGACTGTTAATTCAGTATAACCTGTGGTTGGGGTTTTATTTATAGATCAATGTTGTAATTGAACTTTACTTAGAACTTGTTGTTAATTTTACCTACACATGATTGTTTTCTTTGGAATTTAGATATTCATGGTTTCCCCATGGAGCATTTTGTCTGTGAAACTAGTTATTGGTTTTACCCACGGAACATTCAATATGGGTACTGGTTTTACCCAAGTACTGTGTCACCTAAGTTCTGTCCAGAATACCATGTATCTGGTTTTACCAATTAAACATCTCTTAATAAGATTCTCTTAATTATTAACAAGGTGACTGGCTTTACCCATGAATTATTTTATTATCTGATTATGAACCATGCTTCTGGTTTGACCTATAATCCGTGTTACTGCTTTTTCCCATAAACCATTTACTGGTTTAACCCATAAACCATATAACTGGATTTACCCACAAATATGTTACTAGTTTTACCCATGAACAGTGTTACTGGTTCTACCCACGATCTCTGTATCATGTTCAAACACACACTATAATGGTCAAACACACAGTAACACATTTATTTTATAATGCTGATTTCATGTTACAAAAAAAACTTATCATGTACTTCTGAGATTATTAAAAAATATAATCAAAGTTGTTTTCCTTCAGTGCATTTTTTTTTTTTTTTTTNNGGGGGGGTCAGTTTTCTTGAAGATCAGGTGGCTATGGTAACACAATTCTATGAAGCCTTTTCTTAATTTGAACATGGTAATTGATTGAATACAAGGGGCCATGCAGGTAATTGTTCTGATGAGTTTACCTGCACTATATATAATACTATATATTACCTTTGGCAACATATGGATGGTAATTTATGTCCTCCTAAAAATGACGCAATAAGTAGCGGAGTTAAAGGGATAGTGTCATGGAAGTTTGTTTCATCTTGTGTTGTTTTTTATTGTGGCTGGCGCTATTTGATTTTCGCAGGTTTTAACACAGACTCATTATTGGCCCTTACAATTTGTGTATGGTTTAAATGACTAGGTTATATTGACAACAAGACTAGTATTTAGCCCCATTCAAGAGCTGTGATTTCATCATTAATTTAGATTTGTTCAAAATTAAGTATATTGTCGATGGTGTTGTTCAGAGATTGACATAACTAGGAATTGCTACTAGTTTCATAGTGGTCTTGAAATGGTATGATTTTGAATCATTTTTTCAAATAATTCTGTTGTATTTCTTGTTTCGTGTAAGTTGGTCTTTTCTGGAGTCACAACGCGATAAATCAGGTCTATGATTTGAACCCCGTGGCTTAGTGGATATGGTATCTGCCTTGCAACCGGGAGGGGATGGGTTCGATCCCCACTGTGGGAGTGTTTCAGAACTCCGCAAATGACACCAAGTACCAGTTCTACCCAGGAAACAGACTCAAGAATGTTTTAATAAGCCTTAGGCTTTTGATGCAATCGAGCTCAAATAAATAAATTTAAACTCAACTATTATTTGTGTTCATTTAATGTGACAAGAGATAAAATTTGAAGCATTTTTTAATTTTTCATGATGCCCCTTTAAACTGTTACCAACACTTAACAATAACTATTTTGGGCGTAGGAGTTACCTGTATTCAGTACATGAATATGAAACGCTTTCTCGCTGTAAGTGAAATAGCGAAAAGAAAACAATACCTGCGACCTGTTTGCTGTGTTGCCATGTTCCATACTGTGTGAGAGAACAGCTGTCGAGTACAAATTATGTTCTTATTAGAAGGGTGAGCTTTGTGCAATCACATTGTAACATATTTTAATGCAAAAAATATTATTATTTTACTGTGAAAATGTCTGTAAGAAAATGAAAAAGCAACAACAGAATAACCAAATGTTGACTCAAGTTGGACTTTACAGTTCTTCTGTCTGAAATGGTGCATCACATACGAAAATCTAGAGTATTTTTAGGGAACTGTTGTGATTGCTACATGGGGTAAATGTTACGTTTTTACTGTGAACATGTCTGTAGGAAAATGAACAAAACATCAGAATAAACCAATGTTGACTGGAGTTGGACTTAAAAGTCTCTTTTTGCTTATGCATGAGTGCTGTGTGGAACGAACAGCTGTCGTGTACAAATAATGTTCTTATTCGAAGGACGAGCATTGTGCAATCACAATATAATGTTTTTAATGCAAAAATGTCTGTAGGAAATTGAACAACACAACAATTAAATAGAATAAACCAACGTTGACTCAGGTGTTGAACTTAAAAGTCTCTGTTTGCTCAATGCATGAGTGCTGTGTGAAATAATAATACAAATAATGCACCTATAAAAAGGGTGAGCATTGTGCAATCACAATAAAATGTTTTTTTACTGTGAAAATGTCTGTAAGAAAATGATAAACACATCAGAATAAACCAATGTTGACTGGTGTTGGGCTTTCGAGTCTCTGTGTGCTTAATTTCACGAGTTCTGTGTGGAACGAACAGATGTCGAGTACATATTAGAAGGGTGAGCTTTGTGCAATCACAATATAATGTTTTTTAATGCAAAAATGTCTGTAAGAAAATGAACAAAACATCAGAATAAATTAATTTTGACTGGAGTTGGACTTAAAAGTCTCTTTTTGTTTAATGCACTAGTTCTTCTATCATGTTACATTCTACAAGTGATTCTGTATTGTTAGGGTACCATTTTGCTAAATGGCGTAAATGTCTACAAGATATTGTGGAAACAAGTAGAGAAATATCAAATGTCAATTTGTATTGTACAATACATTAAGCTTCTTTTGTTGTGTAATTTGTTTGTTCCTTGGTGGAAAATTGTGCGTCTTGTGGCGTCTAAGGTCTGGATTATGTTTATGGTGCCAATAAATGCTATATGGGACAAATATTTACAAGAAAAGGAAAAATCAACAACAGAAATACCAAATGTTGACTCCTGTTGGACTTCAGATTTCCATCTTGCATAATGCATTAGTTCTATAGTTGTGAATGGTGCTTTACATGGGAAAATCTGGAGTATTATAAGCGTACGTTTGTGATTGCAACATCGGATTTAACCCTTTGCATGCTGGGAGATTTGTCGTCTGCTAAAATGTTGTCTGCTGAATTTTTTAAATTAGCATTTTTCTTTGATTTTTTTTTCAAAGAATACTATCAGAATAGCAAACAGTTTGGATCCTGATGAGACGCCACGTTCTGTTGTGTCTCATCTGGATCCAAACTGTTTGCAAAGGCCTTCAAAATTTGGTTCCAGCACTGAAAGAAATAAGTCGACAAGATATGGTGGAAACAATTAAACAGAGAACTACTGAGTGTCAATTTGAGTTAGACAATATATAAATGCTTTACTTTTTGCATAATTTGTTAGTTCTTCCTTGTTGAAGAGCTGCATTTGGTTAATGTCTACAACATATTATGGAAACAAGGAGAGAAATACTAAGTGTCAATTTTTATTGTGCAATACATTAAGCTTTTTTTGTTGAGTAATTTGTTTGGTCTTTGGTGGAGAATTGTGTGTCTTTTGGCGTCAAATGTCTGGAGTAGTTTTATGGTGCCAATAAATGCTTTATGGGGTAAATATTTGCAAGAAAAGGGAAAAAAAACACACAACAGAAATACAAAGTGTTGATTGCTCTTGGAGAATATAATCACTACTTGTGTAATTCATTAGTTGTTCTGTCTAGAATCCTGCATCATGTGCAGAGATCTGTAGCATTTTTCGGGTGCCAATGATTTGCTGTAGAATTGACTTCTACCTACAAGAATTTACTGTGATTGAACTGTGAAATCAGTGTGTCTTGTGTGATGAAATTTTTGTTGTGTCTTGAACATAGGAGAATACTCTTCACTTGAGTCTGTATGAACTAAAATAGTAAATGATATCTACATTGAACATTGCTGCAGTCGAACTATTACGTGACGGGATATAATGAGTGTTTTAGTGTTTCATGATATATAACCTCATGTTTATTGTAAAAAAAAGAGATTTACTTAAAGTTGTGTTTGAAATTGGATTATAAATGGTCAAACAGTATTGTCAATTAAGTTTATGCATGTATGTCAATGGTAAATACGATCATAATGATTGTATAATCCAATCAATTAATGGATATGGTGTCCGCCTAGTGACCAGGAGGTCACAGGTTCGATCCACAGCGTTCTTAAGATCTTCCCTGTAGACACGAGGTACTGGTTCAAGGCTGAGGAAACAGACTCGAGAGCGTTTCAAATAAGTAGTTAGTACTTTAAATGCAATTGAACTAAAATAAATAGGTTTTAATTGCAATTAGCTGCAAACCTTGGACAAATAGTCTCGGACAAACAGAAAGGTTGAGCGATCTGTGTTTATCTCTTTTCTACTGGTTGATTGATTTTTCTGAAGTATGTTGACCAATATGTATTGATGTGTAATTATTTTTAAAGCAAATAAGCAGAGGTTGATGAACTTATGCTATTGACGTATGTATTGTCAGTAGGTGTTGTTAGCTTGACAGTATTATATCACATCCATCATTATTCGGGAAAAAAAACAACACAAAACAACACATTTGTATTGCCAACTGGAGTAAAGTGTTGATTTTGTTCTTTAACATTAGTTATGTTTTACTTGGACAGTTTTCCAAAGAACGGCAGGGTTTTAATAGGAATACACATCTGCAATCGTATTATAATGTGAATTTTGGATTACAACACTTTGTGTGTGGAACATTTTAACCCTTTGAGCGCTGGAACCGAATTTTGAAGGCCTTTGCAAACAGTTTGGATCCAGATGAGACGCCACAGAACGTGGCGTCTCATCAGGATCCAAACTGTTTGCTATTCTGATAGTATTCTTTGAAAAAAAATCAAAGAAAATGCCAATTTTAGAAATTCAGCAGACGACATTTTAGCACACGACAAATTTCCCAGCATGCAAAGGGTTAAATCTTAATGCATATGAGCCTGGCTTTTGGAAAGTGGGGTTTAATGCATGTGC
Organism: Dreissena rostriformis; assembly: GCA_007657795.1. Classification (NCBI taxonomy): domain Eukaryota; kingdom Metazoa; phylum Mollusca; class Bivalvia; order Myida; family Dreissenidae; genus Dreissena; species Dreissena rostriformis. The sequence goes on from VMBQ01003372.1 coordinate 33,341, forward strand.
TTATAGTGTCATCCCAGATTAGCCTGTGATGTATGCACAGGCTTATCAGGGGCAGCACTAAGTCTCTGCCTTAACTTTATTTTCGCGAAGAAAAATACCATCAAAGCGGAAGGTGTAGTCCCTGACTAATCTGTGCAGACTGCACAGGCTAATCTTAGACGATACTTTTCGCACATGCATTAAGCCCACTTTTCCCAGACTGAGGCTTATATCAACTAGTTGTGAGTCATCAGTCAGTAACATCAGTTTCTATTTCTATGGTTAATGATAGCACATGATTGCATACTGCAATCATTTTATATTCAATCCTTGGACAATTAATCTGAGACAAACAGAACGGTGATGCAAAATGTTTTTGAAACAATCATGTGATTGATAGTGCTTCTTAAATGAGTAGACATTTGTGTGTGAATTCGTGTGGTTGACATAGTTTGTGCAGAAAACACGATTTACTGAAAAACAAAATTTGAGTGATTTGCAAAGAAAATAAGTATTCAAAGAAATGTCTCGGCACAAACCAGTCGCGATGGAAAGTAACTCTCCGACGCAGGCCCTCAATGCACACCAAAAACGGGCATTCTTTAAACATGTCTGGAAAATGCGGGGATTCAAATCCATGGAAGAGCATGGAAAAACACAGGTATACTGGAAGAGTTCTGGCCCTTGGATTTCTGTAGAGTTATTTGCCCTGTGTAAGATTGCTTATGTCTTGCGTGTAAAATAATGAGAATAGAGTAATGGCCCTTGGCTTACTAGGAAGTTATTTTCCCCTTGTTTGATTGTTTTCATTTTGTGTAAACACAAAGAGTTATTGCCCTTTGCATACTAAGAAATTAGTTTCCCCTGCAAGATCCCTTATGTTTTTTGTATAGATAATAAGGTGAGTCATTACATGCAGATTCTAAAAGAGTTATGGCCCTTGGCTTGCCATGAAGTTAGATGTCCCTTGTTTGATCTCTTATGTTTAACATATTTAAATTTATGAGAACCACTGTTGGTACTGAAAGAGGAGAAGCTTAATTTAAGAATTCAAAACAACAAGACCAATAAAAAAAAATCTGTATTATAATTAAAGATCACATCGCATATTATGCCCCCCCCCCCCCTCCNTCGTCTCTGATCAATAACTTGTGAACAGATTGACCGATTGGCTTGATACTTCACATGTGCATTGGCCTTGGACATCAGATGACCCTATTGAAATTGGGGTCACTAGGTCAAAGGTCAAGGTCACTGACACAATAAGTGTGAAAATTGTTTTTGATTAATAGCTCGTCAACGAATTGACTGATTGGCTTGATACTTTACATGTGCCTTGGACATCAGATGACCCTATTGAAATTGGGGTCACTATGTCATAGGTCAAGGTCACTGTCACAATAAGAGTGAATATCATTTCCGATCAATAACTCGTCAACCAATTGACGGATTGACTTGAAACTTCACATGTGCATTGGCCTTGGACAGTATATGACACCTATTAAAATTGGGGTCACTAGGTCAAAGGTCAAAGTCACTGTCACAAAAAGTATCACTATCAAAGCCCTGTTTTGGGGGGCATATGTCTCCGACGGCGGAAATCTTTTCTTTTTTTTTATTTGAAATTTAATTAAAATTGAAAATAATGTATTATAATGCATGATAATGTTGTTTGGTGTTACAATTAACCAAATTCACATAATTCAGTGTTCACATAATTCAGTGTTTTTACCAGTACTGCAAGGATAAATGTCTCTAGTTTAAGACAACAAAAACCTACTTACAGATTTACTTCCCTTTGTTTGCGCATAACAATGAGAACATATGTGTGCTATAATATATACTTTACAATTGTGTACTTATGGAGTAATTATGGAGCAATTTCCAATAATTTAAAATTATAAAACACTTAGATTTATAATGAGGTATATGTTTTCGTAAAGAACTAGTTACATAGAATTTTCATGTTGAAATGCTTAAAGAATTTGTATGTCCCCTTCTTCGAAGAAGAGGGGGTATATTGTTTTTGGCCTGTCTGTCTGTCTGTCATTCTGTCTGTCCAAAACTTTAACCAATATTGAAGTTTGGTCATAACTTTTGCAATATTGAAGATAGCAACTTCATATTTGGCGTGCATGTGCATCTCATGGAGCTGCACATATTGAGTGGTGAAAGGTCAAGGTCATCCTTCAAGGTCAAAGGTATTTTTTTTTTCTTTTTCTATAATATAAAGCACAAAGAATTCCAAAAAGATATGTTGACTTTGGTAATACTACATAACTGCATTGTGTTGATTCAAAGGACAGTGGCAAGATATAAATAATTTGAATCCGACTTAATGATTACTTTACCGCATAAATTATATTTTTTAGAAACTTTGACGTCAGTGTACCAAATTTTAGAGAGAGACTGTTTTGTCTCATAATTGAACAAATTGCCAAAGTGTTAATTTAATTACTATGTTCTGTTAGCAAATCTCTGCCCTTCTAATCTAAATGTTCTTGTGAGGATTTTGAACAAATTGCCAAAGTGTTCTTCAATTACCAAGTTCTGTTAGCAGACGTCTGCCATACCAAATAAATTATCTTAAGAGGTTTTTAAGGTTATAAAAATATCGATAAAATTATTGAGTTTCACTTGGCTAATGGATCCATGTAGTTCGGGATATTTAGATGGTTGCAAAAAAAAAATAAAGCTCTCTTGTCATTCATAACTCCTGAACTGTTTGTCAAGGAAGCCACGGCGTAGTGGATAAGGTGTCTGCCAAGGGACCTGGAGGTCACGGGTTCGATCCCCACTGTGGGAGCGTTCTTGTGATCATCCTCATAGACACCAAGCACTGGTTCTAGTCCCAGGAAACGAACTTGACGCTTCAAATAAGCATTAGGCTTTCCATGCAATCAAGTTAACCCTTCGAGCGCTGGAACCGTATTTTAAAGGCCTTTGCAAACAGTTTGGATCCAGATGAGACGCCACAGAACGTGGCGTCTCATCAGGATCCAAACTGTTTGCTATTCTGATAGTATTCTTTGAAAAAAAATCGAAGAAAATGCTAATTTTAGAAATTCAACAGACAACATTTTAGCAGATGACAAATTTCCCAGCATGCAAAGGGTTGAAATAATTAGGTACATGAGTGTTCGTGAATAATTTGAAAAACTTGGAACTATTATATTGAAACGTTCTAATAGGAGGCATGGTTCATGAACTGTTCATGAAATACCATCAGAGATTATCCACAGACTTTACATTGCCAGAAGTCTTGAACCATTCATAGAACTTGCACTTTATGTTCTAGAAATGAATGTTAATGTTTCTTAGTTTGTGATTATTAAGTTCATGAATTACTTTGATTTGACAATAATTTGCCCATGTGCAATCACCACAGTCACAACATGGTTGACCATTTTGTATAGTGCTTGTATATTTCTAAAAAAAAATGTATGCAACGGTACTGGAGATGTTCATATTAATAGAAAAAAAAAACACACAAAATCTGTTCTGATACAATTTGCATGATTATTCCACTGAGCAAATGTTTGTATATTTACTGTATTTATCCTTATAAATGTTCCCTCCCTAATAAACTTGACCCCCTAACGTATAATAAAACGCATGTGTGAACAACACAAAAACGCACTTAAGGTTATGTATATATACCACTAAGATTAGCATGATAAATAGGAGAGCGATAAATAGGAGAGCATTTACTGTACAAGACAGCTCTTTTATTTGGTAACTAGCCCTTTGCATGCTGGGAAATTTGTCGTCTGCTAAAATGTCGTCTGCTGAATTTCTAAAATTAGCATTTTTTTTGTGTTTTTTTTTTAAGAATACTATCAGAATAGCAAACAGTTTAGATCCTGATGAGACGCCACGTTCTGTGGCTTCTCATCTGGATTCAAACTGTTTGCAAAGGCCTTCAAAACTCGGTTCCACCACTGAAAAAGGTAAGGACGTCATTTGAGGTTTGCATGTGACTGAGATAATTACCAGTTCACCATCAGGCATAAGGATAAAATCCTGAAACTGAATGTCAAATGCAAATTTACCGACATCAACATAGTCTATATCATATAATAATGCAATCAATTTGGCTGTAATAACAGCCAAAAGCCACATTCTAAGCTCAAAGAGCACCAGCTGCCCATGGTGAGCTTTTAAAACTTTTTTTGAAATTTTGGATGATATCCAAAGTGAGTCACGCGTGGTCAGAAACTAGTTCAATCGGGTAAAATGAAAGAAGAAACCTGTGAAGTTTATAGAAATCAAATTTGTTTGTCCAATCTCAATAAAACTTGCTCAGAACCTTTTTTCGAGTGATTCCTCCCGTTAGTTTTCATCGGATCTTCACCAAACTTGGTCAGAAGTTGTATCTAGATGATGTCTAGGCCAAGTTTGAACATGGGTCATGCCGGGTCAAAAACAAGGTCACAGGGTCACGTAGTTCATTTTAAACATTCAGCATGGTGTCCGCAATCTATAATTCAAGTAGTTTTCATTCGATCTTCACCAAAGCATTCCCAACCCTCAAACGGGCGTATTTTGTGACATGCAGTTTGGCACTCTTGTTTAGCATTGTCCACTCTATAAATCAAAGTTTTATTTGACTTTCATCAAACTGTATGAAAATGTCTTAGGCATACAATCCTTTACTACTTTAGCTGTGTAAACTTGGGCATTAATGCTGGGTTTGATCCAATTGTATGGAACATTGGAGTTGGGGGCATCCGTGTCGGGTGGACACATTTTTTGTTTGAATGAAACTTGCTCAGAACCAAACAATTTGTTTTGTTATGATACCTCAGCTGAGTTCTAAAATGAATGCGGTTTGTTAAAAAACATGGCTGTCAGGTGTTGTGGCAGTCCCAAAACAGTTTAGTTCCTTGGGGTCTCAGGTGAGTGCCTTAAGGCCGTTGGCCCTCCCTTTTGTTTATGTCTTAAATTCAACTTCTGCTGTATTAAATGCATGTCTTTTTTCTATTTTCAGGTATGTACTAAGCTGTTCCTAAGAAAGTAAATTTACATTGTCAACATCATGGCACAACGCTGTAAAGGTAACGATGATATAGAAATAACCATGTAGCCACATTTGGGTTTAACTCAAAATCACTAGAAATCTGCAAGATGGTAATACAAATAAATGCTTATAATTTATTAAATTATAAGTTTGTGTTGATCAGGATCACATATTTTGATGAGAAGCTTTATTGTCTGTTGTGTGGTCATGAATACTAACAATGCTATGTAATAAACACAAATGAAAATGTAAATAAATAAGTTAAACTAATAATAATAATAATAATAATAGTTAATTAGTATAAATTTATAAAATAATTGTTAAATAATGATTAATTAACATAAATTATTAATTAATTGTTGTTTTAAAATAATTTTATATCAATAATTAAATAAATTTAATAATAATAGTGTAAATCGTTATAACTTAAATATAAAACTGCTTATGGTGTTTGAATTTTGACTATTTATTTAGTGCTTTTATAAACAACATTACTTTCAATAAGGCACAAACAAAAAAATAACTAAGGGAGAGCAATTCAGAAAGGGAGATTACCACACCTGTGGAACACAGCTGATGATGCTAACTGTAACAGTCAGTGATGCATGTCATTGGCCCATGTGTCAAGTTACAAGCAGGTTCATGTTTGTTTAGCCAGCCGGCTATTGATCTTAAGGCAAATGATAGCCAGTGGTCTTTGAATTTGAACCATAAACTGTCATAAATAGTGACTGGACTTTGGAGTGCAATGACTTACTGGTCAAACAAATATAACCACTTTTTTGGAATAAACAGTACTGTGAGTAATTTATCATTATAAATATTCTTTATAGTTTGTTGTAGCAATACATCCATCAATTTTCTTTTTACAGTTCTTGTAGTGTGTACATTACATGAAGTTTTAGTATGGTTTAAGGCAATTGTTTGAAGTATTTCTTGTGCAAACTTGTGCTTGAAAATGTGTTTCATAACATGGTTATATAAGCTGACAATGTTTCATTTAAAATTCTCTAAAAAATTTGGGTTTATAAAGTGGTCCCAGATTGAAGCATTCTCTTTGTTCAGATAAAACAGACTCCAAGCTAGAATAGTGTATCCACAATGTGCTGACAATCTGACATAGACGCATGTGGCTTTAGTAGTCAATGCTGTATTATGCCCTACCTTTCAATGAAAACCCTAAGGGGGCTCTTATGTGTTAAGATGTAATCTATCAACAACCATGTGGTTACCACAATTTACCTGTTATGCATCTTAATTGATTTTAATAAAATTCATAATTGTAATAACCCTCAAAATCAATAATGAAGTAAAATGAAATATATGAAATTATTAAATAGTGATGTTAGTGAAATATCTTATTTATTTAAGTTGTGTGTGTGGTGGGAGGGGGGGGGGAGGTTATTATGTATGTAATTGTTTTAAATAAAAACCTGCTAAAGCAGATGCTATTTAATAATCTTTTACAACTGTAAGTGCTGCTATGCCTGTATTGTTTATAGAAGAAGGCATATAGTTAATGGCCTGTCAGTTAGTTGTTTTCTTGGTTCTAAAATGTTAAATATAAGAAGCTACCCGGGGTTGGGGGCAGTGTGCCCTGGACCTTGTGGTGAACAGACTCGCTGTTTAAGAAGCCCTGATTATAAGCTTGTTGTTAATCAAATTTTTAGTTTTCTCTTGTTGCTGTTATTGGTGCTGTGCTATTAAGTATTTCAGTTGGGTTGGTGGGGGGGGGGGNGAGTAAATGTGTTTAGTGCTAAGAGAAATGTACCTGTAATTGTGTCCCCTATAATTTTGAAAAGTAACAATTTTTCTAAAAGAAAGCATCCTGATCTGTAAGATTCACCAAGAACAAACAGTTCTCCAGCTAGATATGAAAAGGGCAGGGGGATATTTTGTCAAAAGGGCACTTTCTTTTATCCAGAGGTTGTATCATCTGGGAGGCTCCCTGTTGCATTTTATTGTATAATATTTGTTGTTATGTATTATTTCCTTTATTATTAAACAATGTAAATGCAAACTTTTGTAGCAAAGTCTACAATAAGAAATACATTAATAACATTTTAACAAGATATTAACACAAAAACATTTTTTTTTTTTACGATGAGGACATATAAAAAGGGCATGTCAGGGACTATGAACGGCAGGGCATGCCTTCGAAATGGCAGGGCTGGAGCACTGTATAAAGTGCTCTACATCCCAACTCACAAAATATAGCAGAATCTGATGATATCTTATCTGGTACAAGTAGTACTACATGTATCATCTGATTACTTTGTATTTAGTCTAATCCTACCTCAGGGGATTTTTTGGCTCTATTTCTGGGACACATGGACACATCACTCTAATGAAGTCTGTTTAAGATCATATTTCCCAATGGAATTGGTTAAACTTGATTTGATTTTGTTAATTCTCTTTGCAAATGTGTTTTAACAGGTTTCACAAATTAATGATGCTTCAGCTGTATGTTCAGTCAGCTTATTATGACGTACCCTTTGGGTCAAAAGTACATATACGCCAACAGCTAAAAATAGAAATCACCGCGGTGACAAAATTGTCACCGCGGTGACAATTTTGTCACTGCGGTCATAAATTTATCACTGCGGTGATATATATTTTTTACTGCAGTGATACTTTGGACAAAAGGACAAAAACGTATGAAAAAAACATATGAATAAAATGATCAACTATCCTTATTCGTCCGTTTTTATTTTATTTTAAACTATTGTTAAATATTTAATTATTTTCTTGAAAAAATCTCGGTTTGTTACGGGGAAAATGGTTGAAAACTGATCCAAAGAAACAAATGTAAGGCATGTATAAAAATATACCAACAGTCATAATTTGTCACCGCTGTGACAAAATTGTTACCGCAGTGACAAAATAGATATCACCGCGGTTACAAAATTGTTACCGCAGTGACAAAATTGTCACCGCTGTAACAATTTTGTCACTGCGGTGTTATCTATTTTTAGCTGTTGGCGTATTTGCACTTTTGACCCAAATGGTACGGCATAGCTTATCTCATATGGATTGTTTACCAAGTTTTCAAGGAAGTTAAAGAGTCTTGTTCTTAGAAAACTGGGCTTAATGCTTGTGCACAAAGTGTCGTCCCAGATTAGCCTGTGCAGTATCAGGGACGACACTTTCCACTTTTATGATTTTTTTCATTGAAAGGAAGTCTCTTTTAAATGAAAATCATGTCTAAGCGGAAAGTGTCCTTCCTGATTTGCCTGTGCAGAATGCACAGGCTAATCTGGGACAACATTTTATGCAAATGCATTAAGTCCAGTTTTCTCAGACCACGGCTCAAAAGGTTATTTGATTGCCGTATGATGAGAGAGTGGCAGGGGGGTGTTACAGAGGGAGTAACTGGTAAATAAGGTAAGTTTGCAGTAACCATTTCCCTGTTCCACTAATATAGTCACTTAGAAAATAAAATTTAATTCTTTCTTACTAGATTCAAGTTTAAAAGGCTTTTTTTTACTCTAAGGTACGGATGAGCAGCAAACAGCATAAAAACTGAACAGACTGTTACAGGCTTTTCTGGTTTTATGCTGGTTGCATAAGCCATTTTCACTTTTCTTCTGAGCGGGAAAGGGTATATGAAACTTGGGATATAGCTAGCTTTTATGGAGACTAGCTTAGGTTTGTTTTTGAGCGGGTTTCTGGTCAATTTCAATGAAATTGTTACAAAAAATACATAACAATGTTAGTAACTTAAGTTAGTGACCAATCGTGATGAAATTTTTTATGCTTGCATGGAGATTCAAAACCCTTTGCATGCTGGGATATGTGTCGTCTGCTAAATGTTGTCTGCAGAATTTCTAAAATTAGCATTTTCTTTGATTTTTTTTTTCAAAGAATACTATCAGAATAGCAAACAGTTTAAATCCTCATCAGGATCCAAACTGTTTGCAAAGGCCTTCAAAATTTGTTTCCAGCACTAAAAGGATTAAGACTGGAATTAGATATAGATCTTTCTCTGAAACAGTAAACAAACCTTGCATGTGATATGTTCATTCGGGTCTCCATAATTATTAGATTGTTCTCTCTGAGAACAAAGTCACACAATAAAGAAATATTTATCAGGATCTCTGTTTGCCATATAATGTCCTTAAGGGTTTGATAATTGCTACCAGAGTCATCTCTCCGGGTTATTTTCGAGGCGAATTTGTGCCATAGTTCTTCATTACGGCTCCCATTATGGGACTGTAAATTTGGCTGATTTAATATCATTTGGCTTATGATCTTTTCAGCAAGCTTATAAATCTTTTTTAGTTAATAATGACGTTTGAAAAATGCTCTTGAACAATGATTTTTTTTCAATTTTCATTTTTTGCCAGTGTTTACAAATTTGTTATCCCCTGCCAAAGGCAGAGGGATATAGAAATGGAGTTTCCGTCCGTCATTTCGTCTGTCATTTTGTCCCCCTGTTATTCCGTCTGTTTGTCTGTCACAAAAAAATTGAAATTTGCGTGGGATATCAATTCAATGAATTTGCTTGTTTCCATCGCTTAGATATATATAATGTGTGCACATAACTTTGGAATTTCTATAGTTTTACTACAGAATTGAAGAATTTATGAATTAAAAGTCAAACTTAATTACTAAATCGATAATTAATACATGTTTGAGTGCCATAGACGGGTGCGTATAAAAGACGCGGGACTGGTGAGCTATTCAAGGAGGGCCATTTCAGTTTCACAACAAAAACTTTGTGTAACTTGGTAAAGAAATAAAAGTCAAACATTTTGTTTCATAAGTCCAGCCTTTTGGAAAAAAAATCATTAACATATAAATTGTGTGTTTTTGTATTCAGGTGTCTTTAACCCTTTGAGTGCTGGAACCGGATTTTTAAGGCCTTTGCAAACAGTTTGGATTTAGATGAGACGCCACACAACGTGGCTTCTCATCAGGATCCAAACTGTTTGCTATTCTGATAGTGGTCTTAGAAAAATAATCAAAGAAAATGCTAATTTTAGAAATTCAGCAGACGACATATTAGCAGACGACAAATTTCCCAGCATGCAAAGGGTTAAATAAGCCTTGCTCTGGGGCTTAATGCATTGGCGTAAAGTGTTGTCCCATATTAGCCTGTGTCAGAACTGCACAGCCTTATCAGGGACAACACTTTCCGCTTTTGTGGTACTTTTAGTTAGTTTAAAAGAAGTCTCTTCTAAGCATCCAGTTTCGGCGTAAAGTGTCGTCCCTGATAAGCATTTGCAAACTTCACGCCTTAAATAAAGGAATGCTTAATATGTTGCCCTATTTTCAGTTCATCAGTTGAGGGTGCATCAGGATTTGCATCTCTGCAGCTTAACACTTCAGTCCATAGATTTAATTTATTGAACTGTTCACATAATTTCAGTTTGAGAGACCTCGCAGCAAAAGCATAGTTCCAGTAAGTGATAAATCGTGTGAAACGCAAGGCGTGAAATCAGTGCCAACCTTTCACGTACACTGTTTTTCATACCCAAAAGAGTGTTTTCACATCCATGAAGAATGTTTTTCACACCCAATGACATATTTTTCACACCTCCAATGAGTGTTTTTCATAATTGCACGGTGTTTTTTCACATCCAAAGGAACATTTCTCACACCTACAAGGAGTGTTTTTTTCATGGCAAGTGTTACTGACAGTTTTTCTGTTAAATGATGTAACAATACAACACTGAATATTCCCCCATAGATCTAAACAAATATGTACATTAATGAATCTTTGATTTCACTAATCTGGGTGTTTTTAACTGTTCACATTCAGTCCTTAAGTCAAATGAAATATCATTTTTATGTCCCCCAGTCTATACTGGGCAGTGGGGGACATATTGTTTTTGCCCTGTCTGTTTGTTTGTTTGTTGGTTTGCACAAACTTTAACATTGGCCATTACTTTTGCAATATTGAAAATAGCATCTTGATATTTGGCATGCATGTGTATCTCATGGAGCTGCACATTATGAGTGGTGAAAGGTCAAGGTCATCCCTCAAGGTCAAAGGTCAAATATATGGGTCAAAATCGCTCAAAAGGGGACATAGTGTTTCACAAACACATCACTTGTTGAATATTGCACTATGACACTGCGTGCAATTAGCAAACAGTTTCATGGAGTCCTTCCTCCAATATTAAGTAACATTAAATGTGGCAGCATGAAGTAACATTATATGTGGCAACATTATGTAACATTACATGTGGCAACATTATTTAAATAACACATAATTTGGCCTCATGAAGTAATATTAAATGTGGAATCATAAAATAACATTTAATGTGCCAACATGCAGTCTCGTTTATTTTAAAGTGTCTGTGACATGTTTCTAGTAAAACAAATAATTATTATAAAGCAATTAAAACATTGTGTCCTTTGATGTGATATTATGTTGCTGTAATTCTGAGACAAACATATTACATTATGAAATATGTATTTTTTCATTACTCTCCATAGATGTTTTTGCAGCATTGATTTGAAACCTCCAAACGGAAATAACTTATTTTGACAATTGCAAGCAGTTAGCAAGGGGGACCACTTTCAGATTGGGTTTTATTTTGAGTTGCTTCCCTTGGTTTAATTGCTTTTGCTATCTAAAGTGCTGATAAAGAACTCACTACAACAATCACATAAAGAAACAACAACAATTTGTGAAGTTCCTAATTCTTTTTCACATATTTAATGTTGTTCTTCTCTGATATCATTTGCATAATAAGTTTAAATAAATGGACTAAAATGGAATTTGTTCGATGAAGAAAACGAAACATTAACATCATACAGGAATCAATATTTGTCATTGTTATCTTATTTACGCAGTTAATTATTCTATCAAGGACAGTATCAATACTGCTGTGGTCTCGCTACGGCAGATGTGACATGATTTGCCTTTGGAGTCACACAGATGAGCCGCTGATCTGTATTGTTATTTAGTTTGCGATCAATTGCGATGAATAATTGATAATGACAGTATTATGTTAGGAGCGGTTATATGCCTTGTGTACAGAGCTTAATTCGCGGTAAAATGCAGTGATAAGCTGATGAAATTGAGCCTCGCTGTGGGAAAAAGGATTTAATGCTTGTGTGTAAAGTGTCGTCCCAGATTAGCCTGTGCTGTCCACACAGGCCAATCAGGGAAGACACTTTCCGCCTAAACGGAATCTTTGTCAAAAAGAGTCTTCCTTTAAACCAGGGGCGTTCCTGAGGCTATTTCAGCTATACGCACGATAGAGCAGCGAAGCTGCGAGTGAGGGGTAGGTGCGGAAGGGGTTCTCACCCTTCTGCTGGGGGTGTTTGGGGGATCTCCCCCAAGAAAATTTTGGAAAATTCATTGCAGATGGTGCGTATTGGTGTTATCTTTCAGCCACGTTTTGGCAAAAAGAAACACTCTTTGAATGAAACAACAGCATGCTCGCTGAGTCTTGAGCGAGCATACTACACTTTTATTTAACTTGTTCAATAAAACCATTACTATGTGTAATTCATTCAAAAGAAAACATCCTCTAATTTCACATAAAACACAGGTCCACTTGTATGTGCAATACTACACCCTGAAAAGTTTTAATAATGCTAATCTTCGATCTTTTCTTTGTGCAAAAATGTCGACCACATGCTTAGCGTTAATTTCTCTTTCCCTATTTACATTAATTACTACCCCTCATCAGTGGAAAAAGACTTTACTTCGTACGTTTGGAGTTAAGACTGTATTGTGTTTTGTACCCACGGTTATTTTCTAAAAGTGGACGTCTTGTTTGCTTGTTTACATAATTATACCCCTAACCCCCCCTTAGCCCTCACTTTTTATTGCATTTTTCAAATTTTAAGAGTTTTCATTTTTTAAAGTTTGAAACTGAATTATATGCACGGGCGTACTGCCATATGCCTAGGTACGCCCCTGTAAACGACAAATACATTAAAGTGAAAAGTGTTGTCCCTGATTAGCCTGTGCAGACTGCACAGAGCGAGGCTCAAATATATGTTAGGAGCAGTTAAATGCCATGTGTACAGAGCTTAATTCGCGGTCTTTCAAATCATTCACTTTTTTGCCAACATGTGAGGCAAAGGTCTTGTGGTTGTCTTTCTTCAGAATTCTTTTTATTCTTATTAAAGTATCATTATCTAATATTTTTGTATAAATTTGAATTTGGACGGTCATCTGTTTACATTAATTATTGTATCTAAGAGTACATGTATGCACTAATTATGTGTGGTAAAAAAAAAGCACTAGCTCTTCATCTTATACTATGGATAGATGCCACCCATGATTCAGACGACAGTATGTGTCGTGTTCTGAGAAAACTGGGCAAAGTGCTTGTGCGTAAATTTTCATCCCAGATTAGCCTGTGCAGTCTGCACAGGCTAATCAGGGACGACAATTTCCGCGTTAATGGAATTTTTCGTTTCAATGATGTCTCTTCTTAGCGAAAATCCAGTTTATGCGGAAAGTGTCGTCCCGGATTAGCCTGTGCGGACCGCACAGGCTAATCCAGGATGACACTTTACGCACATGCATTTTGCCCAGTTTTCTCAGAACACGCCACGTATGGGATCTGAGGCATAGGATCTTAGGCATAGGATATGAGGAATGAATATACGGCATAGGATCTGAGGCATAGGATCTGAGGCATAGGATCTGAGGCATAGGACCTGAGGCATAGGATCTTAGGCATAGGATCTTAGGCATAGGATCTGAGGAATGAATATACAGCATAGGATCTGAGTGTATTATGGAGACTGGAGAATATGCCATTGGTCTGAATGATTCTGTTGATATTATAGCTTTGACATGTCACCAAGTGGTGAATTAGGGAGATTGAGTACCATCTGTCTCAATGATTCTGTTAGTAAGGTGGATACTGTGGAGACTGAAGAATGTAACATCTGTCTGGATGCTTCTGTTACAGTCTGTTGATTCACCAGAAAATCCAAATTCTGCATTTGTACATTCACAAGACAGAACAGTCATGCGCTACCATGGTAAAATTATTGCTACAGTATTAACAGTAGTTGTGATAGAAGATGTAGTGATAGTAGTTGTAGTAGTGATTGTAGTTGTAGCTGTGATAGTAGTTGTAGTAGTGATTGTAGTTGTAGTTGTGATAGTAGTTGTAGTAGTGATTGTAGTTGTAGTTGTGATAGAAGTTGTAGTAGTGATTGTAGTTGTAGTTGTGATAGTAGTTGTAGTTGTGATAGTAGTTGTAGTTGTGATTGTAGTTGTAGTAGTGATTGTAGTTGTAGTAGTGATTGTAGTAAAAGTTTTAGAAGTAGTTGTAGTATTTATTATATAATTGTAGTAGTAATAGTAGTAGTACTTATCATAGACTTTGCAGTTATCACAGTAGTTTTTTTTTTTTTTCGTCACTTACAGCTGGTTTATTTGGGGTGGGGTATTCAAAACATTTAAGGTCGCCATGGCATAGCGGATATGGTGTCCGCTGAGTGACCTGTGGTAGCATTCTTTAGATCTCCCCCATAGACACTAAGTCCTGGTTTTAGTCCCAGGAAACGCATTTGAGAGCGTTTCAAATAAGCATTAGTTTTTTGATGCAATCAAGCTTAAATAAAGAGGTATAAATTTAAATTAAACATTCGTCATTTCTTTCTGTTATTGTTCATATAATGTTATCACAATACTGATGGCAAATGATAAAGTATGCAAGCGGACCAATATCGGATGATGTTGATAATATTGACATGTACACAATAATCAACGCCTAATCATTTTCACTGAACAGAGATAGGGTTTCAAGTGCTGTTCATGAAAGATAAATACAAGTTTGAAATAGATATGATAATATTTGAAAGGTATTGTCGCAGTGGTATTGAATAATGTAATTGTACACTTTTATCTTCAGTGTCAATCTTTGAATTAAAAAATTGGAGGTGCAATACTTTAATAGGTTCATACAATTTTCAGCGATGTATTCCCTTACAAATGTATTGCTAGTATTGTAGGTTTTGGTAAACAACTAAAGAAGACATATAATAAAGTTTATGTTTCTTTTTAAATATACAATTGAAAAACAAGGCGTGCAATGAAGATAATATTATAAAGCGATATAAAAGTGTGAGTTGGTAAACTGACCACTGATATATGACTAAAATACTGTTGAAAACAGCGAAAATGGCAACAAAACAATTGAGACGCATACTGAGAAAAGGGGGTTTAATACTTATGCGTAAAGTGTTGTCCCAGATTAGCCTGTGTAGTCCACACAAGCTAATCAGGGATGACTCCGCTGTTATTGTATTTTTTTGTTTACTAAAATTTCTTCTTGACAAATTCCAGTTTAGGCGGACTGCACGGGCTTATCAGGGACAACACTTTACGCACTTGCATTTTAACCCCTTTTCACAGAGTGAGGCTCAAATTATTCAGTGGGGGTTGTTTAAGACAAATTGTTCATTGAAAGAGCTACGACTTAATTAAAAAAAAAGAACAAATAGTAAAATTGATTGCAACTTATCTTAAATGTGCTCCTGCATAAGAGATAAGACTTTAATGGTTTAAATCACTCAGATAAAGATTCAAAATGTGCAGTAAATCAATTTTCTCAATGCTATCGGACAATTTAACGTACAAGTGTTTGACACATTTGTCAAAAGTGATTGCACTATAATGTTAGCATGTTAACTAGACCATAACTCAGCTCTTTTCATGCAAATATAGGCACATTATAGTTATGTGCATTTCTGTTTTACCATCTTTATCCTAATAAAGGCCTCTCTCCCTTATAGTTATAAAGACACCCCTAACATAAAATTAAATTAAATACATGTGTAAACAAACAAAAATAGCACCTTTGCTATGTGAAGACAATTATCTCAAGAATATAATATGTGGCTCTGTTTTTTAAGTGTCTGATGATGTCATTCTGTTGTGTATTGCGGTTGTTTTTGACAGTTCCCTCCATTTGGTTAAAGCATCGAAACCATTACATTCTTTTTCTTCATAATCATGTCACTCAAAAAATAAATGTTTTGAACAACTAACTTAGTGGGTGGGTGGAGGGGGTATTTTACCCTTACAACTTTGGTTAAAAAAATAATGCACTAGCCCACTTTACATGTAAACTCAGCTCAAAAGAATGCTGTATAATCCCATATTTACGGAGATTTTTATAGTACGGTGTTTGCAGTGCAGGAATGAAACTAACACAACATTGTTGAACGTTCTATATTTAAATTATATTTATATTATTATGTTGGCATGTACTTATATATTTTTTTTGGGGGGGGNATTGAGTTCTGTTTATCAGTCACTAATACATGTCATTACAACTTACCAGTTCATGGTTTAAAGTCTTCCTAATATTATTTTACTTTTTGGCAACACTACAACCTTTTGTTGTTCAATTTTTATCGCCAGTTTATGTGGTGTATACATGCATGAATACAAGAAGGCACGAAAACATAATTCTGTGAGGTTTCCTATATATTCGGAGGACTTAGTGCAAGACATAAGGCTGACAAATGCTCATTAGGAAACGATTTTAGGAAAATATAGCAGGGGGAAAATTATTGTGGCAATTTTGAATTTTCAATGGGATTGCCTTAAGTGTTCGGTAGTTATGTATTAAAGCACATTAATATGTTTACCTCTGCGAGTTTTCATATATTGGGAGGACTAAGGTCACCAGATTTTCAGAAGAAAACGATTTAAGAAAAATATAGCAGGGGACAATTGATTGTGGCATTTTTTAATTGTTTATGGGATTGCTTTAAGTGCAAATTGGTTTTCAAACAAAGTGTTTCTTATATTTTTCTTATATTGGGAGGACTAAGTTAGGTCAACAGATTTTCAGAAGAAAAAGATAAGGAAAAAAGTAGCTGGGGGAAATGGATGTGGTAATTTAACTTTCTTTGGGATTGTTTTACCGATAATTGCTTTTGGAGTTTAAGTGTGTTAGTTATTTTTAAAAGCATTTGCAGAATGTGAGATCATTGGTGAAAGCATTCAACTCATCATTTGGTGCAAAGAATATTTGTATGATGACTTGTTTGTATTTAGGAAAGCCGTTATATATTTAACAGTGTGTGGGAACAAAGCAGTGTTTTCGTAAGGGTGAGCGAATGATAAGGTGGTTTAATGCGTGTTTGTAAAGTGTCGTCCCAGATAAGCCTGTCCAGTCCGCACAGGCTAATCAGGGACAACAATTTATGCTTTTATAGCATTTTTCCTTTGAAAGAAGAGTCTCCTTGAAGAAAATCCAGTTTAGACAGAAAGTGTCTTCCCAGATTAGCTTGTGTGGACGGCACAGGCTAATCTGGGACAGCACTTTACGCACATGCATTTAACCCGTTTTCTCCGAGCGCGATTCATATATAACAGTGTGGGAATAAACAGTATTTTCGTAGGGGTGAGCGAGTGATATTGGAAAACAAACACAAATGTATTTGGCTTCTGCAGGGTAAAAAAGTGAAAACAGAAAATCGGTCATACGTTTCAGGAAGTAAATTGAATGTGGTAATTGGTATTTTGTTGTACGGTTTGATATTTGGCATTAAGACAGAGTTAAATGGGCATGGAAGTGTTTCTAATTAAACATTTAGACTAAGGAATCGAAGTCGATTTATTTTAACCTGGTTAAAACCAGATTGTCTAAGCTTACTGGATCAAGGGTAGAATAATAAAACTTTATATTGGGAAACAGAGTATTTTACCACGGTGCAAAAAAAAATCTGGGGAAAAAAAAACTTGCAATAAAAATATGGGGGAAATGGGATGCTGAGGAGTAGACAAAAAAAACATGTCAGAGAAGACAAGAAAAACATGTCAGAGAAGAATTGCGATGTTCAAGGCTGATGGATAAGATAAACTGAAAGTGAATATCGACCTTCATTCAATATTATGATAGGGATTGTTGCTGGACTTTGGAAATGACTGATTACTGAATTGATACTGATAGTGAAATAAACTGAATTTATACTAATGTTGAAATAAACTGAGATCAATTTATACTAATAGTGAAATAAATTGAATTATATTAATACTGATAGTTGAATGAGCTGAAATAATACTGAAATAAATCTATACTGATAGTGAAATAAACTGAATTTATACTGATAGTGAAATAAACTGAATTTATACCAATAGTGAAATAAACTGACTTTATACTGATAGTGAAATAAACTGACTTTATACTGATTTTGAAATAAACTGACTTTATACTGATAGTGAAATAAACTGAATTTATACTGATAGGGAAATAAACTGACTTTATTCTGATAACGAAATGACCTGACTTTATACTGATAGCGAAATAAACTGACTTTATACTGATAGTGAAATAAACTAAAATTTATACCAATAGTGAAATAAACTGAAATAATACTTATAGTGAAATAAACAGATTTTATACTGATAGTGAAATAAACAGAATGTATACTGATAGTGAAATAAACTGAATTTATACTGATACTGTGAATAAACTGAATGTTTACTGATAGTGAAATAAGGTGAACTAAATTTAATACTGATTATGAAATCAACTGAAATAATAGTAATAGTGAAATAAGGTCAACTAAATTAATACTGGTAATGAAAAAAATGAAATAATAGAGAAAGTGAAATCAACTGAAATAAATTAATACTGATAATGAATTAAACTGAAATAATAGAGATAGTGAAATCAACTGAAATAAATTAATACTGATAATGAATTAAACTGAAATAATAGAGATAGTGAAATCAACTGAAATAAATTAATACTGATAGTGAATNATTGAATTTATACTGTTAGCTGCATGGTCTGATAAAATTAATTAATTTATGTAAAGCGCTTTGTAGAATTGTGGACATTGTTATAGCTTTGTACTTTTTAAGATATGATGGAAACATGTTAAGAGACATTTTTTTTCTAGAAATGTGCACATTCTGATTTGTTTTACCAATTTATTATATTTATAATTATATCATAGCAATACTGTGAGGAGTTCTATTATGTTTTTTGTTAGGAATCTGGTCTTCAGAAATTTTGGGAAATGTGACAAATGTGTAAAATAAATGGGACTCAAACTTTTTTCTTCAGAAATTGTGGAAAATGTGACAAATGTGTAAATTTAATGAGATTCTTACATAATTGAAAATTATAAAAGCTGTACCATTGTTAGCAAGGAGAGGAAAGTGCCGGAAAAGCTTGGTAATTCTATTTTCTGGGTTGACTTCATGACATTGTAGTTAACTCTTTCTACCAGATTATTGGATTATTCAGTTAAATTTCAGTGGTTTAAACAGAACTTTCGGTTAACATACAATCTTATTGGGGATGTGTTAAAACCTCTCTACAGGAAATTTCAGTTAAAGTAAAGTTAAATTCAAGATGTGTTGTGCCGATGTGTTTTATTCTACCGGATTTTACGAGTGAAGTGGACATAATTCAGACGCTGGGAAAATGTATGGTCGTGTCAGGGCGGGCTCATACAGAGAGCCCCGGGAGCTAAAGTTAAAGATAAAGGTAACAGCAAGTAGTTAAAACGGTGTCCGGATAAACGGCACCCGGACAAGCGGCTTCCTGCGTTTTTATGCATTCCCAGACAATAGGCACCTCTTAAATTAGTCGACAAGGACAATTGGCAACCGATTTAATTGTACACCTGGATAATCGGCACCCGATTTTTCACAGCAAAGTCAAATCAAATGTCTCTATTGGCGTAAAACATTAAATGTTTCATAGCCTTTAATCGGGTACCAATTGTCCTGGTGGACAAATTTACAACGTTCCGATGGTCCAGTAATGCATAAAAATGCAAGGAGCAGATTGTCCGGGTGCCGTTTGTCCTACAGTCAGTTAAAACCCTTTAATGCTTTCCGGTGGTTTATAGAGAAATAGTGAATTGAAACTGATAATTCACTGTTTCAGACAGCGAAAAATAACAGTGAAAATTATCGATTTACTGTGAAATCACGTCGTTTATGTGACATCATGACCTCACAGTTCCAGTTCAATTCTCTACTTTTACTCTTTTAAAATGTAAATAAACAGTGGAAGAAGCAAAAAGTAAAAAGCAAATTTGTTGGATTCATTGGAATATAGAATTTAATTCACTTGTGATCATAGAAAAATATATTTTCTACGATCTAGCATGAATTAAAAGCGATATTCTACCCAATCCAACAATTATCACCTATATGTCGGTAATACACGGTTTCGCTAAATTAAATATCAATGAAAAGTGTTACAAACCCTAAAGATAATTTTGACGATTGGAAATGATCATTATCAATAAACGTGTAACATCAAGTATTAAAGAAGCTTATAATGTTGGTAATACGCGTTTTCGCTTAATTATCAATGAAAAGTCAATTAAACGCTTGATAATTTTTTCGATAGCAATCGATCATTATCATTAAACGAATATATAGTTTACAAATTTTTCTTAGTCAGGATTGTTAACCCTTTGAGCGCTGGAACCGGATTTTGAAGGCCTTTGCAAACAGTTTGGATCCAGATGAGACGCCACAGAACGTGGCGTCTCATCAGGATCCAAACTGTTTGCTATTCTGATCGAATTCTTTGAAAAAATTCGAAGAAAATGCTAATATAAGAAATTCAGCAGATGACATTTTAGCAGACGACAAATTTCCCAGCATGCAAAGGGTTATAGTGCTTGTGTGTGTATAATGCATACATTTTTTTTGAATGCAGTTATTGAAAATTAGGAAAAATTGGGTAAATCATTTTTTTCGTTCAGCTGAGCTGAAAATATAGCGCTATATAATGTATATGAGACATATTTATACAGACAAAGATGTTTTCAGATTGAAAAAGTTCATCTAGCTAACCAGTTTTTATTGGAAAGTTTCATGCAGTTCGTGTTTACATGCCAACAAATCAGAAACAATGAGCTTTTTGTACAAAGAAAACAAGAACACACTCAAAACCCTGTACCGAGAAAATGAAAGATTTGTTCTACAGATAATGGATATTTTGGGGGTTACTTTCCAGCAATTGTCTGCCAATATAAATGGATCTTTGCATGGCATCTGCCTTTATTCCAGTCAATAATCTCAGTACACAGAAACCCACAATTTTTCTCATAACATCCCATTAAATACGATAATTAAAACAAGATCTGTTGTCTTGTTTACAGCTAACTCAGGCAATGACCAGTAACCCTTCGCATGCTGGGATATTTGTTGTCTGCTAAAATGCTGTCTGCTGAATTTCTAAAATAAGCATTTTCTTCGTGTTTTTTTTTCAAAGAATACTATCAGAATAGCAAACAGTTTGGATCCTGATGAGACGCCACGTTCTGTGGCGTCTCATCTGGATATATAGTCAAAATCCTCATGCATATTCAACCATGGTTCTGTATCAATTGGCCCTCTATCATAGTTAATCAACAATGCTCCTCAACCATGGCTGACCATGTTTTTTTGTGATTAGTTGCTAATATATTATTCGACCATCATTCTGTATCAATTGATCCTCTACCATTGTCAATTAACAATGGTCTTCTTCCATGGTTGAGCATGGTTGATCCTGGCGTCATCTACTGCATATTTATGGACAATATCCATTGCAGCATTTGTAAAAATAATACATAATTTATCAGTAATTTTGTCATAATTCTAGTGTGGGTGAATTTATGCATTGTTTCCCATTTACAACAGCTTTCAAAACAAGTTCACTAAATACATGTCCTTTCTTTCTACAAATTTATTAAATTGTTTGTATGTTTGTGCCTTATTACCAATTCCCAATATTTTCATTTCAGATGATATGTTTGGTAAATCCAAATAATGTGTACATATTTTCTGGAAGACTTATTTAATGACATCACTTCATAGAGCAGGGCTTTTTTGTCCTTCTTAGAGAGCATGGCTGTTTTTCGCAAATTTTAGAAGTTCGCGTCTCAAATGTTCATAATTTAAAGAAGTTTGCAACTCAAATTTTCACAATTTAAAAAAGTTTGCGACTCATTTTTTCACAATTTTGAAAAATTTGCGACTCATTTTTTTCACAAAATGAGGGGGCTAAAGGCTGCCGCTTCACAAAGATAGGAAAGCAGCCCTGTAGAGTTTTTAATGCAGGACTAGACAAAAACAAACTCCCCGAATGGCTTCCAAAATAGGTCTCAAATGACAATAACAGCTCCTAAAATTTCAACAGTGATCGATTTTGCTAATGGCTTCGACCGTGTATAGATCAACTAATGAAGGCAATGTGTCTTTGTTTACTTTAGAGAAAAAGTAAATCTGTGACAGCTCTTTGGTTCATTGTTATTTTACTGCCCCATTAAATTGACTGAAATGTTACACGCAAAAAAACAGAAGCAGTCTGGCTTCAATGTGGATGTTAAAAACAGATATTCCTCATCCCTAAGAAGTAATTTACCAGCCAGGGCATTTTTCCTTCTTTAGCACGGGCCTTACAAGAATTAAAGGCCCCTTCCCCCAACAGAAAGGCCCCTTATTATTGTTGACTCGATTTGTCTGAAGTATTTAGACGCTTTTCCAACAAGGAAATGTGTCTCACTTTATTTCCAAAATGATGCATCATTGTGCGTAATGTCAGATTTATATCGAATGTTGGAAAAGCTTAATACACATTTTATGATCCTGGACTGCTTCATAAATCAGGTGTTAGGTCATGTACTAGATGGAAATCGGAGGTGTGTTTGTATAATATAATTACTGTTAACATTACTTTGAGATTGTGTGGGAAGAAACCCACTAGAGTTTGAATGTTTATCAAGCGAAGCCAAAATATAAACGCATCCTTATAATTGCTGAATTTGCAAAAAATCAATTAGAGATAAAGCAACTTAATTTCAGTAAAAATAAATGTACTTTTAGGTCTATGTGCATTGTGGCTTAAATTATTGGATTTATCCTCAATTGTGTTTGATAATATTTGAATTTATTATTTTCTAGTCCTTGTATCTAAAGACTTTGCATTTCTATACATAAATTTAAGACAAGAGTTTACTTTGCTCACAATGTTGTTTTCAATATTTTCATAGTATTATTCAGTGCTCCAGCTAGGATTTCAAAAAGGCAGGGGGGCTTTTTTGTCAAAAGGGCACTTTGGACGCGCAGTATTCTGTCAAAAGGGCACTTTCGAGCGTGCTGGCGTTTCTGGAATGCTTCCTCTTATATGTTAATTTATATGTTATTTATAATTGTTAGAATATATTATTTCCATTATAATAAAACAATTCAAATAAAATGTCTACAATGAGGAATAAATTAATAACAATGTATTTTAAAAAGAGATTTATTAATCATCATATGTAAAAAAAAAAAAAAAAAAAAATTTTTTTTTTTTTTTTTTTAGGGCAGGGGGGCCCTAGGAAGGGCAGGGCGGAGGTTCGGGAGGGCAGGGCGGAGGTTCGGGAGGGCAGAGCGCGGCGCCCTTCAATTTAGGCCTAGCTGGAGCACTGATTATTCATAAATATGGTGTGTTTTTGTTTGAAAAAGAACAACAACAACAACAACAATCCCCAAAAATGCAGGAATAACATCAACATAGAACAAACTTCACATTTTAAACTTTCATAAGCACCAATTAAGCTGCTCCTGGGACTGCACAGGCTAATCAGGCACAACCCTTCTCGCACAGGCTAATCAGGCACAACCCTTCTCGCACAGGCTTAGTCTAATAAATCAGGCACAACCCTTCTCGCCTGAACTGCCATCATCATGTATTAATTAATGCTGAGAAGGTACTTAATTTTAACGAAAAATACAATAAAAGCGGAAAATGTCGACACTGGTTAGCTTGTGCGATTCAAAACAAGGCTCAATAAAAATCCTGTGCTAGCTTAGTCACCCAGGCGAAATGATTGTGAATAATTAATGAATATTCATGAACAATTCATTTACAATTCATGAACAAAGTTCATGAACATTCATCATACAGTTCATGAATATTAATGAATGATTCTTGAACTGATAATGAGACTATACACAATTCTTGAATGTTCTTAAGTTCATGAACTTTTCATGTTAATTAATAATTCATGTAATGAGAAGATCCTGAATAGTCTCATTTTCAGTTCAAGAATCATTCATGAATAATTCAAGAACTGTATGATTACTTTACATGAATTTTGTTCACGCACTTGCTTTTTTTTTTAAGAACTCTTCTAGAAAAAGTCCTCAATAACAATGTCAATGTCAAGGATACACAGAAACTGTTTCACAGATGTTTCTAATACAAAGCCTTGAAGTCTACAGCTGTTTTCCTAAAAAAAAAAGTTCATTAAATGTGTCTGTTCTAAGAAAACTGGGCATAATGCTTGTGCGTAAATTGCCATCCCAGATTAGCCTGTGCAGTTCGCACAGGCTAATCAGGGACGACAATTTCCGCTTTTATGGAATTGTTTGTTTTAATGATGTCTCTTCTTAGCGAAAATCCAGTGTAGGCGGAAAGTGTCGTCCCTGATTAGCCTGTGCGGACTGCACAGGCTAATCTGGGACGACACTTTACGCACATGCATTATGCCCTCAAACGCGACTCAAATGGTCATAAATGAAGATCATCAACATCTCAGTGACATTCTTTAAAATAACACTTTTTCAGATTTTTTTTCACAAAATATTGACCTCATTTTTGGTGCGTGAGTTGTTACCTACATGAATTACAGATCAAGTTCAATTTTCATTCCGGTCCATAGATTTTTAAAAAAAGTTACGGGCCTTGGACTTTCTCTAAAATAACACTTTTCAGGGGGCATTGTGTTTCACAAAAACAACTCTTGTATGAAAAAGAACAACAAGAACAACAACTGAAACCCATGTTAACCCTTTGCATGCTGGGAAATTTGGATCCTGATGAGACGCCACGTTTTGTGGCGTCCCATCTGGATCCAAACTGTTTGCAAAGGCCTTCAAAATTCGGTTCCAGCACTGAAAGAGTTATATGCAGGAAACACAACAACATAGAATTAACTTCACATCATTAACTTTCATGAACACAAATTAAAGTCCAAAGTCCTCAACAACATTTTTTATGTCAAGGTTACACTGTTGTTAACAGATGTTCTTTTTTGAGGGCCTTGAATTCTACATCTGTTTTCCTCAACAGCAAGTTCATTAAACAGTCATAAATTCAGATTAAGATATCAGGGATATTCCATTTAGTTGAAGTGATTTTGAAAACTTGCCATCTTCTTCAGCATTTTAGCTTTTATTTTTTTGTCCTTCATTTTTATTTCGACTTGCTTTTGCTTCAGATGTCCAGTGTCTTATTTCTTGATTTTTTCAATTTAAACACTGGCTATATATTGATAATTTGCAGATAATTTGTTAAATTTAGTAGTACTATAACATAGATTCCATTTCGGTTTTTCCTGAGCATGATACACATTCGTCAATGTTTTGGATCATTTTCCATGAAAATTAGAAAGGATAAATAATGAGTATTTTTATATATATATATGTTTTACATTCTTAGGATATCTAATTATTGTGTCATTTTGCAAGGCAAATAGTAGACATTTTGCCAAATGCCCTTAAAAACACAACAGAAGCCAAAACCCCTTGAGCATTTTATCCTCTCCCTATCATACGATGACTCAGTGGCCATCTTGCAGAGATGCAGAATCTGTATATATCTGAAATTTGTTGATATATCTCTCGTTAATTTGCAGTTCTGGCTTATTTTTGTATTGTTTCCTGCTGAAAACTACCGTGCTTCTTAAAGATTTATTCTATCTACAGAGATGTTTCCCTTGAAGAAAGAAACTGTGAAACACTGAACGGGGAATAGTGACATCCCTTGAATTGATTATAAATCTGAAAGTTATGGCCCTTACACTGTTTATGGCAAAAATGGAAAAAGTAAACACATTTCTCAAGTGATTTAATTGAAACTTAAAATATATCATCACCAAGAAGTGTGGATATGCAAGACTGTTCATTCCCAGTGATTAATAACTTATTCCCAAGTTATTTGCCCTTGAAAATAGCTGACAAATAGAGCAGGGGTTATTCGGGATGTTTGTGACAAAGATCTTGTTATTTATATAGCCTTAATTGAAATGAAATCTTAGATCATTTATGGGAAAAGCGTTTAAATGCATTTTAGATGAAACTCCTGGGCATTGAACGGAATAATGCTTTTAAAAGCCTCAGTTTGTAATGGTAATAATATAGGAAACCTTATAGCATAATTAATAATGACGGGCTAATTTTGCAAACAGTTCCCTCAAAGCGAATGAGCCAACTATATGCAGACTGTTTTTGAATGGTTTTATTTTTCAATCAATGGAGTTATGCACAAAGAATGAGAAAAGTGACTCACAATATGTGCCCAGTCTATAATGTTTTTGTCTGTTTATATGCCTGTATTATTTCTAAAACAAAGAGTTTATTGTTACAAGTCTGGCTCATGATTCTCTTCCAATATTTGTACATGAAGTATGTAGTACAAGTAACATTGACCCAATAAGGTCATTGCTCCATACAAATAAGTGTGGTAAAAAGGGTTAAATTATGTAGGTTATCTTGAGAACTTATTGGAGTAATTTACACTACATGTTAGAAACTGCAGTTGAAATCAAAATAATGCGCAATAACATGTTCATTACTGTAATAAGAAGTAGGTAAGATTAGATCATGATTTTGGTTTGATTTATCTTTGCAATTTTATCTTGTTTAACTCTTTTAGTGCTGGAACCAAATTTTGATGGCCTTTGCAAACAGTTTGGATCCAGCTGAGACGCCACAAAACGTGGCGTCTCATCAGGATCCAAACTGTTTGCTATTTTGATATCATTCTTTGAAAAAAAATGGAAGAAAATGCTAATTATAGAAATTCAGCAGACAACATTTTAGCAGACAACAAATTTCCCAGCATGCAAAGGGTTAAATTACCTCACTTGATGTCTTATTCATTGAATCTGGCTTTCCTCCCTTGAATTAAACGTGATTTCCCTGTACAGAATTTTGTTCTTCACTTTTCAGGAATACATAATGTTGTAGAATTGTTGTAGAATTGGCAAAAACAGACAATTCTCATCAAATAATTTGTCACTCATGAATAATTCAAGACCTATGTGACCATGTGTCTCTTGCTTATCTAATTTCTCTTTTTAAGTATAGATGTGTTTTTGAGGATTTGTATTTTTTAAGACATTGTTATCAGCTTTCTTAGAACACTGGTTTTTATTTTGGGGAATATGGCCTTTATCTGTGAAATTAAGGAATTTTAGGGTCAAACACATTAAAAAAAATTGTGTTGTGTGGTGACGTAAATTTGAAGATTTGTTTAATTATTGATAAAATGATGTAACAAAACAAAAATAAAAATGGTAATAACACATATCTACACTGAACACCTCTTATTTCCGAATTTCTGATAATCTAGCCATAAATTATTTAGAATTTTTGGTACTGGATTTGTGAAAATACGGCACAATTTTGCTAATTTATTAATACTTGATATGATTCATTAACACTTTGGCTCCTGCAGACCAGACGCCTTTTCGAGTCTTGAATTGGACCAAACTGATATCTACAATTAAATACAATTGATGTAAAGTCGTCTGCTGCAAATTGTTAGAGGTACTAACAAGTTTTTGGCTTAAAAAATCAGCAATTAAAATTCTCCCTGAAGTGGATGGAACTCCGCTGAGGAAAGCTGCATCTGACGTTCTGAAGAAGCTTATTTGGGTTCTTTTAATTCTGTTACAGGAAATTATATGAGCCTTGCTCTGGGAAAATGTGGCTTAAAGTGTTCCAGAAAAGCCTGTGCCATTCACATAGGCTAATTAGGGACGACTTTTTTCGCTTAAACTGGATTTTAGAGACTTCATTTAAACGAAAAATACCATAAAAGCGGAAAGTTTTGTCATTGATTAGCCTGCGCGTACTAACTTATAATGTATAAAATAGCATATCTAAACTGGTATCTGTAACAATTTAATGAAACTGATCTAAGGTGGACTGCTGCAAATTGTTACAGGTACTTATGAGTTAAAAGCTAAAGAAATATTGAACAACGCTACAGGCTGTATCTGACGTTGATCTGAAGAAGCTTTTTTGGCTTCTTTTAATTCGTTTTCAGGAAATTGTTATGATTTACTACGTCTTCGCATCATCGTGACAGTTATTGAATTACTGCTTACAGCTAATGCTGACGGTCAAATGGTTTGGTTGTTGTTTTCATACTGCGTCATTAAGCAATATTTATTTGTAAACTTATCACCTTTTATGCAATAACTTATTACTTTTTATGATATTATACAATATTATTATTATTATCAATTATTTTTCAAACTTGTGTTTTATTGTTAGCGTTTTATTAAAATTTCTGAGAAGATATGGTAAATGTGTAGCCATCAGTTTTTAGCTCACCTGAGCGATAGCTCGGGGTGAGCTATTGTGATCACTCAGCGTCCGGCGTCCGTCCGTCCGTCCGTCTGTACGTCTGTAAACAATTTGTAAACATCTTCTTCTACTTAACCATTGAGCCAATTTCAACTAAATTTCATGTTGAGCATCCCTAGGTCATGGGACAAAAGAATTGTTAAAAAAAATTTGATCACATAACCAAGATGGCCGCCATGACCATATATGGTAAAAACCTTAAAAAATCTTCTTGTCAGAAACCGCTCATCAGATTTTCAAAAAATTTCACAGGGATGACCTTTGAAGGCTCCCCTGAAAAAGTTGTTCAAAGAAATTTGATTCGTCAAAAAACATGGCCGCAGGAGCTCGTTGAACTTTGCATGTTTATTCGTTTTTGCCTATTTTGTGAAAACTTTCAAAAATCTTCCACATTTTTTGTCCGATCCTTTCCAAATTTGCACAGTGTCTTTATATCAATGAGGACACGAACCCTACAAAAAATGAGCATTATTGGTCCATGAAGTACAGAATTACCTCCCCTTGAATTGAGAAAATGGTGTTTATGCAATAAAGTCCAAATTTTTCATCCAATTCTTTCCAAACTTGTAAGGATTTAGCATGGTTCAAACAAGGGAAACAACTACGGTTTATGCATGTTCTTTTTATTACAGATTTGCCTCCCTTTAATTCATTTAAAATCTCATTTTACAGCAGAGATTCCAAATCTGACCTGTAAATGAGCCCCATATTTACTGCCAGTGCTAGGTTACCTTTTCCCATTTGATCATTCTTAAGTATTGGTCTTGT
>VMBQ01003372.1:62788-102450 GCA_007657795.1 Dreissena rostriformis
TGACAAAACATGTAAGCTGTTTCATACATTAAAATAGCCCTTGAAAACCTTTTGACAAAACATGTAAGCTGTTTCATACATTAAAATAGCCCTTGAAAACCTTTTGACAAAACATGTAAGCTGTTTCATACATTAAAATAGCCCTTGAAAACCTTGTGACAAGACATTTAAACTGTTTTGTTCATTAAAATAGTCCTTGAAAGCCTAGTGACAATTGGAGAAAATGCCATTTGTGAGCAATTTCTCCAATTGTGACAAGGCTTTCAAGGCCTATTTTAATGTATGAAACAGTTTACATGTGTATCTTAACTGGAATCTACAATTTAATAAAATTGATCTGAAGTCGTCTGCTTCAAATTGTTAGAGGAACTCATTTTAAATGAGCTATAAAATAATGTCTGAAAAAATCAGCAAGGAAAAATCCCTGAAGTGGATTGACCTGGTTGGCTGGATATGACGTTCTGAAGAAGCTTATTTGGGTTCTTTTAATTCGTTTTCAGGAAATTATAATGATTAACTACGTCTTCGCATCATCGTGACAGTTCTTGAAATACTGCTTAAATCTTGCTGACAGCTGAATGGTTTGGTTGTTGTTGTTATCTTGCATCATAAGCAATATCTATTTTGTAAACATGTTACCTTTTCATACAATTTCTTAGATAAAAAAAATTCTGATAAAAAAACTCTTATTATTAATCTATTAATTTTAGAGCGTATTATTGTAAATGTTTTATTTTCTGAGAAGATTTGGTAAATTTGTTACCATCAGTTTAGTCAATAATAAAAAGTTCTGATTTTGGTAATTTATACAATTTAAGTTGAAAATGATAAATTAAAATGTTAATTTAAATTACAAGCATTTCATACGAGAAACATAAATGTCTTTTCTACATGTCTGTCATTCAAACCAGAGACAGTTATATTAACGCTGGCAATCTGCTGGTTTTCCAAATTTTGGAACAGGTATAAATGTCTTGCCTCATATGTCTGTTTGTATAAAAAGAATAAAAATATGCATTATGCACTTTAACCCTTTCAGTGCTGGAACCGGATTTTAAAGGCCTTTGCAAACAGTTTGGATCCAGATGAGACGCCACAGAACGTGGCGTCTCATCAGGATCCAAACTGTTTGCTATTCTGATAGTGGTCTTTGAAAAAAAGTGAAGAAAATGATGATCTAAGAAATTCAGCAGACGACATTTTAGCAGACGACAAATATCCCAGCATGCAAAGGGTTAAGCATCACAGTCCGCACAGGCTAATAAGGAACAACACTGTCTGCTTAAACTAAGTTTTTGCTTAGGAGATCAGACTTCCTTTAAACTAAAAATACCATACAAGCGGAAAATGTCTTCCCTGATTTGCCTGTGTGGACTGCACAGGCTAATCTGGGATAAAACTTTTCACACATGCGTTTTCCTGGAGTGCGGCTCATATATTTTACATGGAGGGAAAGGATACAGCCCACTATGTTCTGCTTCTTGTCCTTCAAATGTCCTTCTGGGACGTCTGAGACATCTGGAACTGTTCAATTGGACTGCAGATGATTGGAATGTATGTGCAGTGTGTTAGTGAACAGAATGATGTATTAAAGGGGCATTCGTAGTCCATTAAGATTTGAGTCCTGTTCTGAGAAAACTGGGCATAATGCATGTAAATTGTTATCCCAGATTAGGGATGACACTTTCCGCTTTTATGTTATTTTTCATTTATATAAAGTCTCTTTTAAGTGAAAATCCAGTTTAAGCGGAGAGTGTCATCCCTGATTAGCCTGTTCGGACTATAACACAGGCTAATATAGGATGACAATTTATGCACATGCATTAAGCCCATGCATTAAGCCCAGTTTTCTCAGAACGCAACTCATTTGATGAATTTGCTCCACATTTTTCGTGCTTTGTAACAATAGGCTGCATAGTTTTGATAACTGCACAATTATTTATATTTGCCAGCATACCATTTTGTGGTTTTTCAACAAATGACAATTTTGTGGATGCGACTGAATTGGTGGATTTTGGTTTTAAACTTGGTAATATTGTTTATCAGAATCATATGAAATCAACGAAAAATTAATGTCAGACCAATATCGATTTTGCAGTATATGAGTTCATTAGGTAACTTTACTGCAAATCATTCTTAATGTTCTTCGAGATGATGTTGTTCTTCATACATTGAGTGATCAGTGAAAAGGGGGTTTAATGTATGTGCGTATTTACTAGCTATTAGCCTGTTCAGTCTGCACAGGCTAATCAGGGACGACACTTTACAATTTTATTGTATTTTTCGTTTAAAGGAAGAGTGTCCATTTTAGGTGGAAAGCGTCGTTCCTGATAAGCTTGTGTGGATTGCACAGGCTGATCTGGGACAACACTTAACGCACACGCATGAAACAATCTTTCATGAGCAATGCTCATATACATGCCCCTTTAATGTCAGATTTTGCAAGTCTGTATGCAAATATGCAAGCTGGTGTGACAATCTGCCAAAAAAGACTCATTGGATTTGTATTTTAGCTTTTGATGTGTTTCTCTGTTGTTTTTGTTGTTGATGGGGGGTTTCATTCTTCATTAATCACTTTGGTGGCTTAAAAACCCCCACAAATCTCTGAATCACCGAACATAGTTTCATGGATGTTAACGTGCTAATTCGAAAAGCGTCACATTTAATGAAATCGCTGAATCACCAAAAAAGGTTTCATGGATGTTAAAGTGTGGCAATTTATGACAGGATTTGAAATGAAATGAGTGAATTAAGCTGATTAAATTCATTAAATGTTTTGGAGGGAAATCGATGTTGAAGAATTCATAACACTTGGAATTGCAATGGGATAGAGTGTTAGAAATGGATTCTTTTAAGAATTGCAATATTTTGTGTTAATTAACTTAACGATATTATAGATCAAATGTGTTAAGAAAAATTAATGTAAAAAAATGATTTTAAAAATCGTGGTGTGATGGTGTCTTTTGGTCGAAGCACATTTACTGGCTGTTACAATATTATAATTTCACAACTTTTTGTTGGGAAATGTCTGCTTCAAGTTATTCTCCCTCAATTGTTAAATGTAGCATATTCTCGCTTAATTGTTAAATGTAGCATGATAAAGTCGTTAAATCGTTTTCCAAGGTTGTAATTAACGTTTATAGTGGTTTTATTGTGGGGAATAAAGATTTTACTGTCATAATTGACGGATGCAGCTTACAAAAAATGTTTTATCGACAGACATTGATTGTCTAAATTGAGATTGAAAAAGCAGATAGTAGAATGCAAGAAACATGGCGTAATTAAAGAAAAACATGTTTTAAGTGAAAATATTATTGGGCATGACGTATTGTAACATGGTATTGATTCGGTCACGCAACCGTGCATTTTCAAAACCGTATTTCGTCAGCCATACATTCCATACATGCACATGTTCGACTAAATGCATTTGGAAAATTGCCGATCTTCACTTAAAATGTGACAAAATCATCACCCGTCATTGAATGACTTTATTTAAATGTCATATAGCCTGGGTGAACATAATTTTGTTTGTTGTTTCTATAAATATGATATTATTGTCTCCAATTTCCCAAGGATTGTTTTACCAGTAATGACATTCATGTGAAAAATATAGATTTTTTTCTGATGCATGTTTATGTATGGAAAGTTGAATGGACATGGCACTTAAATAATTAAATTCATATTGACTGACATTTATGATTCATATTGCTGGCTTCAAAGCTAATGTGACCTGTTAGTGTTAATTGTTCACCTGTAATAAAAAAATGTTTCTGACTTCAGTGTCGCGCAGGCTTAAGTTCACAATCGTGTCAACTAGCAGGACAACATAGTGTAACGTGACTTACTTTGTGCTTAATATTAAATATTGTGTGCACTTTAGTATCTATGGTTACATACATAAAACTGAAGTTTTGGATTAGAAAACTAGAAAA
The DNA here is from genome assembly GCA_007657795.1 of Dreissena rostriformis. Classification (NCBI taxonomy): domain Eukaryota; kingdom Metazoa; phylum Mollusca; class Bivalvia; order Myida; family Dreissenidae; genus Dreissena; species Dreissena rostriformis. The sequence continues at coordinate 66,721 of VMBQ01003372.1, forward strand.
TAGTTCACAATCTTGTCAACTATCAGGATAACATGGTGTAGCGTGACATACTTTGTGCTAAATATTAAATATCGTGTGATTACTAGTTTCTATGGTTACATACATAAAACTGAAGATTTAGATAACAAAAAAACAACATAAGTATGGTTGAAATGTGTGAACAGTGTTTACAGTGATATTTGAATAGTGAATTTTATGTTTTAGACAACACTATCAAAACCAAGTGGGAATTGTTTGAGAAAAATAAGAGGAAGAAAATGAGTTTTGTGAGTGAGACGACACACCAATTTTACATGAAATTTGAGTTTGGTTTTGAAATTTTGATATTTATGAGTAGATTTATGGTGTGGGTTTGCTTGTGGCTTGTTTATTGTGCATAGTTGTACAGGATTAATATGGATATAACATACTTAATGTAGTGAAATAAATGTGTTTTGGTAACGGCCACTGAGGAGACGTTTTTTTTGGCTTTTATGTTCTTTTAAGTATCAAAGATACATGTTAGGACACAGCGATGTTGGATTACAGGTTGTGATAAAAAAGATGAAACATTTAAATGTAACTTGACAGGTGAAGTGGTTAAATTTGAACAGGTACACTGTTAAATTTACTAAATATGTATATTCTAGCAATGAAAAGAAAAACAGAAGAAAGTTTAAACAGCCCGCTACTGATTTACTGGTGAAAGTTTGCAAACAAATATATTATTCTTAAAATATTTATTTTTTAAAGTACAGAAAATGTCGAAGATGTATGTGTACTTAATGTCGGCCCAGTTGGAAAGGGCAAAGGAGGAACATTATAAGCAAATGAAAAAGCAAGAAAAGGAAGAGTTAAAAAAGGCGAGAAAGGAGAAATCCAAACAGTCCCCTAAACATCGGAGTCACAGTGAGGAGCTGTTAAGCTCCCACACAGAGGTAATATCATTAGGCAAACTTCACGCAGTGGTTAGTAGCAGTGTTTGGCAACTTGACCAGACAAAGTGTTATCAGAATTATCTCCCTTTGATTTCCTTCTGTTCATGAATTCTCTTTAGGTAACATTACACTAAATCATTTTGTTTTCCTCGGTGGTCCATTCGAAAGTAATGTGCATATTTCTAAAGAGTTCCTCTTCTCTTCTGGTTTTAAAGCCATTTAGCAATCACATCCATCTTGTTTATGGTTATTATATGTGTGTCTGCAACATTTTGGTGTATTTTATTGGGGATTACGTTGAAAGATGAACGTTTGGGGAGCGTTTATTGAAGCAGTGTTTTTTTTTCAGTTTTGGGGGAAAGGGGTTGGGTCCCCTGAGGGGGGNTTTTTTTTAACAAAATAGGGGAAAAATATATACTCTTTCTGGAGGGGAATAATACTGTGAAGGACTGCTCTTTTGTGGAAATCTCACTACCTAAATCCTGTTTTGTGAGGGTGCTTGCATTAGGGTGAATTTTATTATCTTAGAAATTGACAGATGGTACCTTTTAGAGTGCAATTATTGAAAGAGGACAAATCAATCTTTAAAATGATACCAGACTCGCAAAATTTCATATATAGAAAAGTCCAGCAAAGTGCTTCGAAAGTTGGCAGTTTTATAATAGGACCTTAACATGGGCTCTAGCTGGAATAAGTGTAATCTTACCTGTTTTTTTTTTCAATGAATTACTTCCCTTTCCCTTTTGTCAACCTGTTTCCTTTTTATTACCACCAGATTTTTAGGGGATTATCTCACTTATGCAATCTGCTTTTGATTCTAGAATTACCTCCCTTTGCTTTTCTTCTTTTAAGGAATTCAATGTTTGTTAAATGCTATTTATCAACTGACCCTTTCAAAAGTAACTGATTTTAACCTGTTTTTTCCCCCACTGATCTTTCTCTATTCCCATACAGGAATAGTAAAGAGTTTCTTCAGGAATGATCTCCCTTGAGCATCCTGCTTTTGCTTTTAGAATTACCCCCCTTGCTATGTTCTTATATCACCTACAACAGAATAAATAACCTTTTCTTAAACCTTCTACTGCATTTTTTTGTAAATAAGGGAGCTGTCTGGTTAGTGCAGAGATTGGGTCACTTGCTTCTCAACTCTGCGACCTGGGTTCAATCCCCGTTGGCGACACATGTTGTGGTCAGCCAACAGGACAGGTGGGGTTTTGTGCGGGTCCTCTGGTTTACGTCTACGGCACTCTAACACACCAACATTAAATATTGTTCAGTCAAAAATTAAATTGAATTAAATTGCAGCTATTTAATTCACACTTTTTTCAAACTTTCATGAGTATAGTTAGTTAATATGCAGAGTGCTGGGACACAAAATTAGCCTCAGGCATGCAATGATCTTTAATAAACTTTTATAAAATAAAATAAATCGTACAAACACGTCACTTTTGTTTATTAAAATGTCGTAAGTACCAAACATGTTTCGGCCATAGCCTTCATCAGAACATGTAGTACAAAAATATAAACAAATACATAGGAAGTGACGTCAACGTCATACAATAACGTAACGTTGTTTGGCAATATAGTACATAATGTTACATAATACATAATACAAAGATGGATCAGTGTTGATAAAACAGCCTATAAGTAATAATAAAATTTATAAAAAAACATAGTAATAGACAAACATCAAATGTATATGTAAATAATGTTTATGTTCTATATGTCATAAAGCAGTTTATTATTTAGACCATTAGGATTCATAGTTTTTAATACATAAATTAAAAACTAAGATTCCTAATGGTCTAAATATAAACTGATTTATTACATATAGAACATAAACATAATTTACATATACATTTAATAAACTTTTAAGAAATATGCACACACTGCTTTTATTGAGAGGACTTGTTTATATTCTACAAAATCAATTACTCACACAAACCAAAGGTGCTATCGATGAAGGGAAACTTTATTATTGCACAATTTGTAATAAACTTGAGAGATTGTGATAAAAAAATGTTGACATTCCATATCATAAGAGTTAGATGAAGATTTACACGTTTAATCAGTGTGTACTTGTACTCTTAAAGGCAAGTTATCAATTGTAAATATCATGTTTTGCAAAAGCTAATCATAATTGACAACAAAGGCAACTATATTAAGAGCAAAAAACAAGTTTTGCTTGCGTCAATGGACAAAGTAAATAAAGCGTTGGTTTATAACCAATTTTTTAAATAATTGCGCATTTGTCAATGTAAACTGGTTATTAATTTTCTGGTGAAATTTAACCAGTGTAGATAAAAAGTTCAATTGTAGGTTTATGTTCAGAACTGTCTGTAATATGATCCGCATCATGCGAAAATGGGACTAATGTCATATGCTGGCATGGTAGCTCAAGCTCANCATATTCTCGCTTAATTGTTAAATGTAGCATGATAAAGTCGTTAAATCGTTTTCCAAGGTTGTAATTAACGTTTATAGTGGTTTTATTGTGGGGAATAAAGATTTTACTGTCATAATTGACGGATGCAGCTTACAAAAAATGTTTTATCGACAGACATTGATTGTCTAAATTGAGATTGAAAAAGCAGATAGTAGAATGCAAGAAACATGGCGTAATTAAAGAAAAACATGTTTTAAGTGAAAATATTATTGGGCATGACGTATTGTAACATGGTATTGATTCGGTCACGCAACCGTGCATTTTCAAAACCGTATTTCGTCAGCCATACATTCCATACATGCACATGTTCGACTAAATGCATTTGGAAAATTGCCGATCTTCACTTAAAATGTGACAAAATCATCACCCGTCATTGAATGACTTTATTTAAATGTCATATAGCCTGGGTGAACATAATTTTGTTTGTTGTTTCTATAAATATGATATTATTGTCTCCAATTTCCCAAGGATTGTTTTACCAGTAATGACATTCATGTGAAAAATATAGATTTTTTTCTGATGCATGTTTATGTATGGAAAGTTGAATGGACATGGCACTTAAATAATTAAATTCATATTGACTGACATTTATGATTCATATTGCTGGCTTCAAAGCTAATGTGACCTGTTAGTGTTAATTGTTCACCTGTAATAAAAAAATGTTTCTGACTTCAGTGTCGCGCAGGCTTAAGTTCACAATCGTGTCAACTAGCAGGACAACATAGTGTAACGTGACTTACTTTGTGCTTAATATTAAATATTGTGTGCAATTGTATCTATGGTTACATACATAAAACTGGAGTTTTGGATTAGAAAACTAGAAAATAGTTCACAATCTTGTCATCTATCAGGATAACATAGTGTAGCGTGACGTACTTTGTGCTAAATATTAAATATCGTGTGCTTACTAGTTTCTATGGTTACATACATAAAACTGAAGATTTAGATAACAAAAAAACTAAATAAGAATGGTTGAAATGTGTGAACGGTGTTTAAATTCACACAGTGATATTTGAATAGTGAATTTTATGTTTTAGACAACACTATCAAAACCAAGTGGGAATTGTTTGAGAAAAATAAGAGGAAGAAAATGAGTTTTGTGAGTGAGACGACACACCGATTTTACATGAAATTTGAGTTTGGGTTTGAAATTTTGATATTTATGAGTAGTTTAATGGTGTGGGTTTGCTTGTGGCTTGTTTAATGTGCATAATTGTACAGGATTAATATGGATATAACATACTTTATGTAGTGAAATAAATGTGTTTTGGTAATGGCCACTAAGTAGACGTTTATTTTGGCTTTTGTGCTCTTAAAAGTATCAAAGAAACAAGGATACAGCGAAGTTGGATTACAGGTTGTGATAAAAAAGATGAAACGTTTTAGTGTAACTTGACAGTCTACCGTACAGTGGTAAAATTTGAACAGGTACACTGTTAAATTTACTAAATATGTATATTATAACAATTAAAAGAAAAACAGAAGAAAGTTTAAACAGCTTACAACTGATTTACTTGTGAAAGTTTGCGAAAAAATATATTATTCATAATATAATATTTTTTTATTTTAAAGTACGGAAAATGTCGAAGATGTACGTGTATTTAATGTCGGCCCAGTTGGAAAGGGCAAAGGAGGAACATTTTAAGCAAATGAAAAAGCAAGAAAAGGAGGAGTTAAAAAAGGCGAAAAAGGAGAAATCCAAACAGTCCCCTAAACCTAGAAGTCACAGTGAGGAGCTGTTAAGCTCCCACACAGAGGTAATATCTTTTGGCAAACTTCACGCACGGCTACTGGGAATAATCACTGCAAACACAAGAAAATCGTTCACGATTTTTTTGTTTAGTATTATATAATGAAAAGTAGTATCATTTTCTTTTATATTTTAAAAATAGTGTCTTAGTTAAGGTAAATAATAAAAAAAAAAATACCCTAAATTAAAAAAAGAAAAAATAACAACGGGAAAAGTATTTTACCACGTGGCTTAGCTATCATCACGTAGTTGGTTATTATATACGGCAGGTATTTTTTATCGAGGTATGCTCGGAACCAGTCAAATCTCTGCGCTGAGCTTGGTAACTTGACACACAAACTGTTATCAGAATTATCGCCCTTTGATTTCTTTCTGTTCATGAATTCTCTTTAGGTAACATTACACTAAATCATTGTGATTTCCTCCGTGGTCCATTCGAAAGTAGTGCCTATTTCTAAAGAGTTCCTCTTCTTTTCTGGTTTTAAAGCCATTTAGCAATCGCATCCATCTTGTTTATGGTTATTTCCTGTATTATATGTGTGTCTGCAACATTTTGATGTATTTCATTGGGGATTACGTTGAAAGATGAATGTTTGAACGTTTGGGGGGGCGTTTATTGAAGGACTGCTCTTTTGTGAAAATCTCACTACCTAAATCCTGTTTTCTGAGAGGGTGCTTGCATCTCTTGCGAATTTTACTATCTCAGAAATTGACCGATGGTATCTTTTAGATTGCAATTATTGGAAGATGACAAAATCAATCTTTAAAATGATACCAGACTCGCAAAATTTCATATAGAGGAAAAGAAGGAAAAGTGCTTCGAAAGTTGGCAGTTTTATAATAGGACCTTATGGGCTTCAATGAATAACTTCCCTTTCCTTTTTGTTAACCAGTTTCTTTTTTATTACCTCCAGATTTTGGGGAATTATCTCACTTGAGCAATCTGCTTTTGATTCTTGAATTACCTCCCTTTGCTTTTCTTATTTTAAGGAATTCAATGTTTGTTCAATGCAATTTTTCCCCTGACTCTTTCAAAAGTGCCTGATTTAATCCTGTTTTTTCCCTCCTGATCTATCCCTATTCCCATACAGGAATAGTAAAGATTTTCTTAAGGAATGATCTCCCATGAGCATCCTGCTTTTGCTTTTAGAATTACCTCCCTTGCTATTTTCTTATAGCACCTACAACAGAAAAAATAACCTTTCTTAAACCTTCTACTGCATTTCTTTGTGAAGAAGGGAGTTTTCTCATTAGTGCAGATTGGGTCACTTGCTTCTCACCTCAGCGACCCGGGTTTAATATCCGTTCGCGACACATGTTGTGGTCAGCCAACCAGACAGGTGGGGTTTCGTGCGGGTCCACTGGTTTACGTCTACGGCACTCTACCACACCAAAATTAAATATCGTTCAGTCAAAAATTAAATTGAATTAAATTGCAGCTATTTAATTCACACTTTTTTCAAACTTTCATGAGTTTAGTAAGTTAATTAGGCAGAGTAATTTGGTGGTGCGGTAGTCGAGTGGTAACACTCTGGTCTACCATTCCAGAGGTCTACGGTTCAATTCCTGGCCGGGGCCCTGGAAATTTCAGAAATGCTTCATCTGTTTCCCACCCAACTAGAGATGTACTGGTATGAAACCCAGATAATTCTCGCGTGTATCGGTGCTATACACTGAGCACGTGAAAGAACCAAGGGATCTATTCGTAAAGAGCTAGGGTATGGCACCCGGATTCCTTGTATCTCAATACTGTCTCTTCAGCTTGCTGTCTCTCCAGCAAAACCAAAGGACCCCATTGGAACTAAGTGCTTGCACTTCCATGGGTTATCCTTGACTGCAAGGTCAAAATAAATACATACATACACACAGAGTGCTGGGACACATAATCAGCCTCATGCATACAATGACCTCATAAACTTATATTAACCCTTTGAGCGCTGGAACCAAATTTTAAAGGCCTTTGCAAACAGTTTGGATCCAGATGAGACCCCACAGAACGTGGCGTCTCATCAGGATCCAAACTGTGTGCTATTCTGATAGTATTCTTTGAAAAAAAATCGAAGAAAATGCTGATTTTTGAAATTCAGCAGACAACATTTTAGCAGACGACAAATATCCCAGCATGCAAAGGGTTAAATATGCATACACGCTATTATTGAGAGGACTTGTTTATAATCTACAAAATCAATTACTCACACAAACCAAAGGTGCTATCTATGAAGGGAAACTTTATTATTGCACAATTTGTAATAAACTTGAGAGATTGTAATAATAAAAATGTTGACATTCCATATCATAAGAGTTAGATGAAGATTAACACGTTTTATCAGTGTGTACTGGACCAAAAGGCAAGTTATCAGTTGTAAATATCATGTTTTGCAAAAGCTAATCAACAAAAGCAACTATTTTTAGAGCGTAAAACAAGTTTTGCTTGCGTCAATGGACAAAGTAAATAAAGCGTTGGTTTATAATCAATTTTTGAAATAATTGTGCATTTGTTAATGTGAACTGATTGTTCATTTTCTGGTGAAATTTAACCAGTGTAGATAAAAAGTTCAATATTTGAAGGTTTATGTTCAGAACTGTCTGTAATATGATCCGCATCATACGAAAATGGGACTAATGTCATATGCTGGCATGGTAGCTCAAGATCAGCCTATGCAGTCGCGCAGTCTAGTTTTTGGACTCCTTAGGGTACAGGAAAGCTTCTCACAAGACGTTTATTATTTTGAGNACAATTCTAGAAATGTTATAGAACAGTTATAGAACATTTCGCAGGGGTAATGTTGTAAAACAAACTGCATAAGAAAAACATGAATTCTGCATATTATGAATTTTGTAACCTCTCACACCCACATTTGCTTTGCTAACTTATCCATATGAGCCTCCCTCTGTGAAAAGGGGTTTTAATACATGTGGGTAAAGTGTCGTCCCAGATAAGCCTGTGCATTCCGCACAGGCTAATCAGGGAAGACCCTTCCCGTCTAAACTGGATTTTTGCTAAGAAGAGAGTTCCTTTAAACGAAAAATACTATAAAAGCAGAAAGTGTTGTCCCTGATTAGCCTGTGCGGACTGCACATGCTAATCTGGGATGACACTTTATGCACATGCATTAAGCCCAGTTTTCTCAGAACAAGACTAATTTTATGAATTTTGTAACCCGCAGACCCGCATTTGCGTTGTTAATGTATCAATATGGTTGGTCGTAAATGTCTACTTCCTGTCTAGTAATAATAGCAGGAAACGAAAATGTCATGCCAGAGATGCAAGGTCATGAATCTCGTTGGAGAATTGATCGCTGTTTCTGAATTTGTTCGCTGTTTCTAAATTTGTTCGTCAATAACATTGGTTTTGTTCTTGACTGGAAATTGTGTTTCCCTTTGGGATTCTAAAAAACTTTTTTCCATGGTGAACTAGCTCTCGATATTTTAAGAGTTCTCAGTGATGGTTTTTTTGCCTCGTTAAATGTGAATGAAAAGGATTTAATGCATTTGATAGTTAACGTAACGTTTTTTTTTCTGAATCAACTTATTTCTAAATGTTTAACTAAAATGACAATTTGAAGAAGTAATAATAATAGTNAGACAGCATGCAAAATATTCTGTGTCAATGCAGCATATGGGGGTATGCGTCACGTCAGTGACAAATCTCTAGTTGTTTATGTAACTATGTATTTTTTCATTACTTTTTCTGCATTTTTTACAAAAAAGAGTTTATTTTTTTTTAGTGTAGTGTATTTTCAAAAAGAGAAATACACCGTTAACGCATTTAGAGCATAAATGCAGAGGGAATGCATAAACAATACACTTTTTCTATTAAACGTATTCAATATGCATTTGATTCCCATTAAACAAGGCAGAAAAAATATGGCGCCAGCTGCAATACTGCCATGTTTAACAGGCATTAAATACACTTTTTGCCAGAAGCACAAATTGAAACAAGACATTTAAGATTGTAAATTATTGCAGAAGAGCTGATATCTGTAATTGTATCTCCTAGATTTTGCTGGTTACTGCTCCAGTCTTATCTTTGAGTGCTTCCTTGAACTTTGCAAGGGATCAGGATCAGTTAATGGCCCATGTAGTTCAGGAGTTCATAAAAGCTAAGAATCAAAATGCTGAGATCAGGTTATTGCTCTTTGGGAGAAAAAAAAAAAAAACACAAAATAATGGCCAAAATGCTGAGAGCCAGTAAAGGCTTTAAGGGAGAAAAGAAAAAAAAAAACTTAAAAATAATGGTGTGCACAAATTGTCTTAAAGCCGGCCGAGTTGATATTTCTTACAACAATTTGGTTTTCTCAACATTCTAAAGCTTAACTCTTCCATGCTGATTTCTGCAAAAATTGTGCCAAAAAATGCCATAAGCAACAAAAATATGATACATAATAATGTTCATAACAGAATCCTCAAGACTATTAATAACCTGTGACGTATATGCACGCTTTGGGTCACGTGAGCGCCAATTTCACGTGATTTCCATTTCCGCGCTTTTCAAAACAAAGAAGAACTACTAAATAACACGGTTTCTCCATGGCAAATGGCGTTGTTAACAATGATGCAATGGTCACGTGGTTTTACATGTGACCTGCGCGTGTTTAAATTTAGATCATTTCTGTCCACGGACAGAAATTGAAAAGCCCTATCTTTGTACTGAATTTTGGCATTTCTCGACCGATTTTGACCAAATTTTTTGCACATCTGACATTAATACCATCACATTTTGACTCATAATCACTTTTTTGCGACACATAACAAAAATGGGAAAATATACCAACATGAACTTGGCCGGCTTTAATGTTGTCAATTGCAGGGTAAAACATCAACGCTTCTGGTCTGAACTTAGACTTCAATATTGTGCTATAATTGCTTAATCTTTATGGCAACACTGAATCATTTTATAATATTTTCATATTAATGAACACAGTTGTGTTACAGAATTTGACCTGTGTGATCACTCTCAGTCATTAAATATTTACTTTTCTGATGATTTAAATAGATAATTTGGTAGTTGAGACAAGTTGTAAATCTTAAACCTTACCCAGTAAAAGAATTATCACATGAACCACTCAAGTGTACACATAAATGCGGACCATTTTGCCACTTTAAATTGACCATTTGACCCTATAAAAATGCAAATATTTTCTCTCACAAATTTCCAAACCTCTGCTCGTTTTGGTTCAAGTAGGTGCACCAACAAAGGATGAAGATCAGCGTTTAATATCAATGTTCAGTCATATTTGAGCTCATGCATTTAATGTTGTAATTATGTTCTTTTCTGTGAACTAAGTGAAGTGCAGGGGTTCTTATGTTTTATACATGCATGGTGCATGTAATTCACTCCAGCATGACATAATGCACCTATGTTTATGTACCCATACTTTTTGAGTTTATTCACTCTGGCATGCCATAATTATTCTGAAATTTCGTATTTTATGGCCTTCTCAGTTTGAAAAACAACCAGCACATAATTTATAAGGTAATTCACTCCAGCATGCCATAAATATTCTGAAATTTCACAGTCTTTACAATTTGAAAAACAAACAGCAGGCGATTTGAGCAGGCTGACGCATGTTAACGCATGTTAATGAGGCCTGTTTTTGTGAGCCTATTGATCAGGGCCCAGATAATGTAACCTGACCTTGATCACGGCTGCTTATGTTTACAAACAATGCATTAGTCACAAACACTGCTCAGTGAGCACTCTCAAAGGGTCAAATATCACGACCCTGACATCAAAAGGTCGTATCTAATATGGGTTTTTGTGTGGATTCGTTGAAATGGAGTGTTCATGGTCATTGTGTTTTCAGAGACCACAATAAAATGAGCCTCGCTCTGTGAAAAGGGGGTTTAATGCATGCTCCTAAAGTGTTGTTCCAGATAAGCCTGTGCAGTCCGCACAGGCTAATCATGGACCACAATTTCCGCTTTAATTATATTTTTCGTTTAAAGGAAGACTCTTCTTGACGAAAATCCAGTTTAAGCGGAAAGTTTTGTCCGTGATTAGCCTGTGCCGACTGCACAGGCTTATCTTGGACTACACTTTACGCACATGCATTAAACCTTTTTCACAGAGCGAGGCTCCTATAATAATGTCAGTTTGATCCAAATTTGCATCTGCGTTCCCTCTGGCTTACGACCTTTCATGTGTAGCTGTTTTACCATCATGACATTGATTTTTGTTTCCGTTTTGTGATATTTGATTTAATAAGTTGCATGCACATTGAATATAAGACAAGTGTTGCTACAAACTTAAATAAATGTAAACAAATTACCTATCAATGGCACATAGTACATATTGTTTAAAAGGATTCAATAAATTGATGCTGCTTATTTTTATCGAAACCTCATTTCTTTGACCTGCTCTGTGTATAGAACGCTTGCAGATTTGATTTTGTTTGAGACCTGAAGACTAACCCCTTGAGGAGATGGAACATGAAAAATGATTTGTGTCGACAGTCAAGAGCAATAATGTGATTTTGCATTCTGATCGAGCCTGAGTGAAATTCTTGAGTTATTACTATTGAAAGTATTAAAGAAATGTAAGCTTGCCCTTTCCCTGCGAAAATTTGTTCTAGGAATTGGAATGGTTCTGGAACTGTTCTAGAACATCAAGAACCGTTCTAGAACCTTGCCTAATTAAACCTGATGAACTGAGCAATTTTAGTAGTTTGAAGCATTACGTTTGAAGCATTCAGGTTGTTCAATCTAACCTAATGTTTGTATTAATTTGCACCAGCACTGCTAGTGCCAATAACTTCAGGTGTATTTGATATTAATTTCCATTCTTGCTGTTGAACTGACTTGCATCAGGACACATGTTGTTTAAGGTTGATTATTTAACAGTGAGTTTTTACCAATGAACAATTAATCAAAGTCAAGATTATCCAAAAGACAACAGAAAACTACAAAAAGCATCACAGGCACAACAATCAATGCTATGGGAAATAATAGTGATCCAGGGTGCCATTTTTTTCCTTTTTTTGAATTTCATCTAAATAATATACAAATTTGAAGTGACCTTCCCCTACCAATATTAGGTCTTTATAATGATCTTTGTGTGCAAATACCCAAATCAATTTTCATGATTGTGTGTAATTAGGATATATTATGTATTTAAATATAAGTTGATTGTCAGTAATCTGTAGTATGGTTTGTGATGTAAACATAATTATTTTGTTGTTCAAATGCTTTATAATATTTTGTTCTTTCAAAACACTGAACCAGATATGCAAGTTACCTTATTGAAGAAATGATCAAGACTTAATTTTGTATTGTTAATGTTCATTGTTTGGTTAACCTATAGAAGAAATGATGCAGAATAAGTTGTTATTGTAAATGTTCATTGTTTGGTTAACTTAAAGAAGAAAATGATGCAGAATAAGTTGTTATTGTTAATGTTCATTGTTTGGTTAACTTATAGAAGAAATGATGCAGAATAAGTTGTTATTGTTAATGTTCATTGTTTGATTAACTTATAGAAGAAAATGATGCAGAATAAGTTGTTATTGTTAATGTTCATTGTTTGGTTAACTTATAGAAGAAATGATGCAGAATAAGTTGTTATTGTTAATGTTCATTGTTTGATTAACTTATAGAAGAAATGATGCAGAATAAGTTGTTATTGTTAATGTTCATTGTTTGGTTAACTTATAGAAGAAATGATGCAGAATAAGTTGTTATTGTTAATGTTCATTGTTTGGTTAACTTATAGAAGAAATGATGCAGAATAAGTTGTTATTGTTAATGTTCATTGTTTGATTAACTTATAGAAGAAAATGATGCAGAATAAGTTGTTATTGTTAATGTTCATTGTTTGATTAACTTATAGAAGAAATGATGCAGAATAAGTTGTTATTGTTAATGTTCATTGTTTGGTTAACTTATAGAAGAAATGATGCAGAATAAGTTGTTATTGTTAATGTTCATTGTTTGGTTAACTTATAGAAGAAATGATGCAGAATAAGTTGTTATTGTTAATGTTCATTGTTTGGTTAACTTATAGAAGAAATGATGCAGAATAAGTTGTTATTGTTAATGTTCATTGTTTGGTTAACTTATAGAAGAAATGATGCAGAATAAGTTGTTATTGTTAATGTTCATTGTTTGGTTAACTTATAGAAGAAATGATGCAGAATAAGTTGTTATTGTTAATGTTCATTGTTTGGTTAACTTATAGAAGAAATGATGCAGAATAAGTTGTTATTGTTAATGTTCATTGTTTGGTTAACTTATAGAAGAAATGATGCAGAATAAGTTGTTATTGTTAATGTTCATTGTTTGGTTAACTTAAAGAAGAAATGATGCAGAATAAGTTGTTATTGTCTATGTTCATTGTTTTGTGGTAGGACTGAATGCCCTCTTTCTTATCCTTTACAAGTTGACAATGAATGGTTAATGGAGTAAAATCCTGTATGAAAGCCTGCGGTTTGTTGTTTATGTCATTTGATCATGGAGTTAATTTTGTCTTGCACTAAATCTCATTTTTCGTGTAAGTATTTTGACCCCCAAATATGATTATTGTCAACATCGCACCGTTTATTGATCTTCTTCAAACGATCTTAAAGTCAAAGTAAGGTCACAAGCAGATTGTGTCAAACAGTTCATAATTATGTTTAAAGGGACTTGTTCACAGAGTTAGGCATGTTTTGAACTTTGTCAGTAAATGCTTTAAATTGATAACTATAAACATAGGAACTAAAGAGCTCCAGTATAAAACAAGAACAAGGATAACATTAAAGAAAGAAAAAAAAAGATAAAAAGTTAACTAACACCCAGGCTCGAACCACTGACCCTTGGAGTAAAAGGCCAGCATGTAAACCACTCAGCCACCCATGCTGCTTCAAGATAGCATTTATTTTATACTTTATAAAAGCAATCCACGAATTGTCAAAAAATATAACGACTAAACAACAGAACTCTCAAATTATTAAAGCGTTTCGCATTTGTAACACTGTATAATATCCAGGTTTTTGAATCATCAATAGATGCATAATTATAATGGATAGTTTAGCACATGGTACATGTAAATGTTCAGTATTACTGTTTCCTTGCAATTAACATAACTGCAATGAAAATTTGCAAATCTGAAACATTTATTTTTTATTTTTTTTTATTTACCAAACCGCGAACAGGTCCCTTTAAAGACAAAGTAAGGTCAAAAGCCGATATTGTCTAACGGTGTGTATGTTTAATTTTACCATCTCTCCTGCGGGCTCACTGTTTATTTATTAGGCAATCTGTTTTGCTCTACATTTATGATTATTATCAAACATGTTTGTGCGGTGACAAGGGATATTCCCTATTGGTGATTTCACAGTGGCACGTTTTATTGGAGACTAAAATTTAAGACGCATTTGTTGAGCTGCCATTTCGATACTGTTTGGATCTGTAATAGCAAATAAAGGATGGTGATGTAGTGAGCTGATCGCTAATTGTTTATCGGAGCAAAAAATTAGATGTCTTTATCAGAGATGCCATATTGTTTCTGTTTGGATTTGGAAAATAAAATAAAGGATATTGAAGTAGTGAGCTTAGATAAATTGTAGGAATGTTAAAAAAATAGTTGAATGATGATGACAAGTTTGATTTTTCAAAGTTCAATCACAAAAGCAAGTTTATCGGAGCAAACATTTAGACGCTTAATTTGTTGAGATGCCGTACATTTCTGTTTGGATTTGGAATGTGAATAGAGGAGGTTGAAGTAGTGCGTTAATTGTGGGAATAGAGGAGGTTGAAGTAGTGCGTTAATTGTGGGCATTGGGGATAGAGGAGGTTGAAGTAGTGCGTTAATTGTGGGCATTTTAAAATAATAGTTGACTGACTTGATCATGAGGTTGATTTTTCAAAGTTCAATGACATCATAGGCATATGTTTACGGAGCAAACATTTAGGCACTTTTATTTAGAATGCCATATTGTTTCTGTTTTGCTCTACATTTATGATTATTATCACACATGTTTGTCAGGTGACAGTCAGGATATTACCTATTGGTGATTTCACGGTGGCACGTTTTATTGGAGACTAAAATTGATTCACATGTTTAAACAGTGTTTGGATTATTTTAAGCTGCTTTTTTTCAGTGTTTAAATTGTTTTAAGACAGTTTGAAGACATGACAGTTTGATTAAAAATATATAACATATATATACAAATTATATAGCTATAAGGATCTTTTCAATTGTAGAAGAGTTTAATTTTGTGCACATGTTTCAACAGTGAATGGATGATTTTGAACTGCTATTTTTCAGTGTTTTGATTGTTTTAAGACAGTTTAAAGACTTGACAGTTTGATTAAAAACTATAAAGATGGTCTTTCACTGTGTTTTGATGGCTTTGTTCTCAGTTGAAAGGAAAAGCTTTTTCAAGTGGTTGACAGTGTCTGGAATTTGTTGAGTTTTGTGGAATTTGTTGAAAGTTGTATTGATTGTTATGTTATCCACTTTTAATAAGGCTGTAACTTTCTACTTGAAGTCTGTCATGTGGAATGCAAGTAAATATTTATGCATGATTTTTTTTAAATAGTTTCCTTATTTAAAACTATGAAAAATGTAAAGGTCATTGCTATAGTAACTGAATTCACAAATAAAGTCATTTAATTTTTCAATTATATGTGTGAACTGTTTTATATTTGTCCTTATTTGAAACAGTGACAAATTTAAAGATCATTATTATAGTAACAGAATTCCGCGATAAAGCCATTTAATGTTTATGGATCATTATAAGAATGATTACAAAGAAATGGTTAACTGATAATCTTCAAACGCAGTGTAAATGCAGGGGCATCTTGTGAGGTGTACACAGCTATGCTGCTAGCAGATGGTGTCTCAGGTTTTTCCCGCCTCATGGTCTGCCATATGATCGGGTATTAAAGCCAATGTGTGTAGGGTTCACAGATCCTTATAGTCTAGGCGAGAGTTTCAAGGTTGTGTAAACAACATTTTGATTTGGGGGGAGAAAACGTGGCAGTGTGGAATTCTGCAGTGGCTCCCTGCAATGTTGAGGCGTTCTTTTGATCTACAGAAGAATTTTGCAAATTAAGGAAGAAATCACACAAAAAGTGTTGTGCAAAATTTAAAATTGTTCTATTCTGAGTATAATGCTAAATGTGTTTAAGAAAATGGTGTGTTTCTTGTGTGCAGATTATTGTGCTTGTTTGGATGAAAATGATAATGCTTTGTTTTGTGGATAAATCTTTTTTGGATGTTTATGGATGTGCTCAGGTGTTTTCATGGAGAATTTTGAAATTAAGATTGATTTTTTCCTGAAACAGTTTGTGTGTTGTACTTGTAGATTGTTTTGTTTTGGAAGAAATTGTGGCTTGTGTTTTGTGGAAGCATTTTTAAGAAATGGATAATAATTCTTATGCAAATTAAGATAGTGCATGCATTGTTTAGTGGGTATTTTTCATTGATTTAAGATGTGTTGAGGTATTTTGATGGAGAATTTTAAAGAAAGCAAACTGGATTATGAGCCAACTTAATCTTTGTATTGTTGTTGTAAGTTGTTTTCTATAAGAGAAATATAGGCTTGTTCAACCATCATCTATAAATGTAGTCAAAACAATATTGTAACTTTTTGTAGAGATTTGTAGACACAAAAGACACTGTTTTAATATGATTTTTTTCAGAGATTGATCTGGAGTTCACAGCATGGTGAATAACAAATAAAGCAACAATCAAGCGAATGTAGAACTGAAACTCAATATGCTACTTTTTGTTAGTGAAGGTATAATATTACCCTGATTTATATCAATGGCATCTGTTTGCGCATGTCGTTCAGTTGTTTGTGACCGCTTTTTGAAATGTGAATTTCACAAATAAATAAACCAAACATAAATTTTTTACATTGCTTTCTAAAGTTCTTTGACCTTTACACATAATGCGTAAATGTAGCGCTCATTATAAACATAATCTCAAGTTTTATTACGCATATCTGATAATGAAATCCATGGTTCGAATAAGTTCACAAAATATGTAGGCCACATACAAAACCTTATCAGCGACTTTAAACAAAGTTAAACTAAGTTATGTAAAGAGCACTTTATTTGATCAACAAGATTTTATTACTGGTTGATAAACAGAGAAAGCATGATTCTCCATGAATATATTTTTTGAAGTTCAGATCTTATCTATATAAAACTATGTGTTCTTCAAGGGACTTATTCTTCAAAAGTGTTTGCGTTTAAAAAAAAAAAGAGAAAAAAAGCTCTAATTATAGGAACTTGAGCATGGAAAATAATGACCTCAAATATTGTATTGATATAATCATGGAATCTGCAGTTTCTTCTTAGTTGTGTTCTTGTGCATCCAAAGTTTGTGGAAAAATTATTTGAAATATCAAATTTTGTCAATTTTCCCAGCCTTTTGATATTCCCCTTAAGTGTTCACTTTTGAACCACTGGGGTGGGTATTATAAGGAAGCTCATATAAATATATTTTGTAAAACAGACTTGGAAATCCAGGAAAATTAAAGTAAACATTGGCAAAGTCGTTGACTTGATATCCTCCGTCAATTTCAAAATTTTGTGGCAGACGGACGGACAGAATGACGCACAGACGGAATGAGGTACCGACGTTTTAAATGACGGATGGAAAACGCTAATTCTATATCCCTCCGCCTTTGGTGGGGGATAAAAAGCTGGTGAGATTACTAGGGTTCATCAAATCCGTCTCCTAATGAACAACAATTTATCAGAAAGAAGAGTTTATTATGATTAATTGTAATACATCTATAATGACTGCAACAAGGTGTTATTTAATTTTATTATGTTCTTCCCATTTCTTGACATTTGAATTGCTAACTTTCAAATTCAGCAAAATTTAAGTAAAAAAGTGGCTGAGGTTTTCTCTCTTTAACAAAATGTCCAAATAAATTGCAAAAAGCAATTTATCCCATATAAGAGTTGTTTATGTTACTGTTTACTGTTGCATATTATTGGAGAGGGAAAAAATGTTTCTATTTAATTGTCATGACTGGTTGAACTAAAATTGCCTTTTACAGATTTGGCTTCAGACCATTTTATTAAAAATATTCAAATACACAGCTCTGTTTAACTCATTCTGTAGTAATTTCCCAGAATCTTAAAATGCCTGTAAGCATCTTGATACCTTGATCAATTAAACATCCATTAGAAAGCTTGTAGATTATTAGGGAAGCCATTTAACAGCTTGTAGCTAAGTTATCTATAAAATTTAGAAAAAAATAAAGTAGAAAGCTGGTTATGGTACTAGCGGTAAGAATTCCGATGCCGTCCGGAAATGAATTACAAACTTACAAGAAACCTATTTAAAAAACGATATTTGATGTTTGTTAATTTATAGTGCACACATGGCTGGTAAATTAAGTTCAAAATTAAACATTAAAAACAGTACGACTATAATAGACTTGAAAAAAGAACATAACATTGTATTATACCGAAAACGTTCTGTTCAATGAACATGAATGTCTAAATATAGCTTGACCCTTAGCAGAGTGACCATTCCGAGTGCGCGAGTATGATATTCGCTCCCAATATTATATAAACATATACCCATGAGGAGAACTGCATCAGACACTATGTGTAAAAGCGATCTTGAACACAGTCAAAAGTTTGAAATTGGCTTATTTATTTACATTAAAAGAATGTGTTTAAACTTGACGCTTTGCCATAAAAAGTTATATAATATATGCAAAGCAGATACATCGACCATTCTTCTCCTTTGCTATATTTAGAACATATACATATACATGACTTTGTATATTCCGCCAGAGGGATAGAGTAATTGAGCATTGCCTTATAATTCAATATGAGATGACAGGAATTCAAAAACATTGGCCTCGTCATATTAATGGCATAGAATGGAATGAAAACAAGTTATAATGTAAGAGATCTATCTATAAGTGTTAAGAGAACATAATTGTGGTAAAAAACTTAGTTTAATGAAAAATTCACCTTTCATAGTAAAATTAGTAATTTAAAACAAGAGTAAAGACAAAGGTTTTACTAACAAATGGTCCCCCATGCATCTCTAAAGTGAGATTGGTAGCCAATGTTTTATGGGATTTATGATCTTTCAAATTAGCTAAAAATTCGCTAATGCAATGTTAAGATTTTTTATTTCCACTCTATTGTCAGAGGGGCTTCAACAATTTATTAGCTATTGATAAAGGTCAATAAAGGTCAAACGTCACTCTGAAAAATCCAATACAATAGTTCATTATGTTACAACATTTTATGGAAATGAAGCTTTACTTAGTAAATCATGTTACAGCCATAGCTTGACATTTGATTTGCTAAAAAGCCCAAGTCCCTATTGTTATATACTTAATTGGAAAAGGGGGAAATGTTTCTCATATATTTAATTGCCATGTCTTTTTAAACTCAAATTGCTTTCAGATGTTGGCGTCAATTATGAGACCATGTTATTAAAAATAATAAAAAAACACATGTTACATGATGTTTTAATTTTTAAAAGACTAAACTGCCACACTTTATCTTGAAATCAGAATTTGTTAAAAAAATTCATACGTTTATTTGCGGAGTATTTAAATATGGAATCCATCGCAGCTTAAAGACATGTATCTTTACAGAACTTTCAACTTGTATTTTATTTCCATTTAGTTCAGACCTGTATATGGTGACACATATCAGTAATTGGCCGTTTTTATAGGCTTTTGTGGACTTAAATATTTCTTGCACTTTACTGCCCAGTTTCGTTTATGTTCGTTGGTTGGGTATTAACAAGTATTGTATTTTTTGCCAATAATGGACACTTTGCCATTTTCAGGAGATTTTTGTCTTTTGTAAACAGACGATTTATTTCTAAAAAAATCCTTACGTCTGATTGATGACTCAATCTTGTCACTTTTTATAGCGGTTTTTCTCTGACCATCTTCTTAGGAAATGATGGAAAATATGTTTTGATCCTAAATGCCACTCTTTGCCCCCCCNGAAAATAAGTACCTACCATTACTGGATGTTCCGTTCTCTAATCCATAAATACCAGAAAAAATGAAACTCGCCTGATTTAGTAGTGTATTGACACAATGTTTCGTAGTGAAACATATACCCGATGTCGTAGAGAAACGGACTAGGCTTTGACGTCGTCAGCCCCCAGTGATAATAAGGCCAAGAATTTGTGGTCCAACGTAGATCCAGTTGGAAAAATATTTTGTTTTTGATGGAAGTAGGCAATAAATGGCAAAACAACTGCATTTTAATAGAGATATAAGTATTTAAAATATAAGTTGGCTTTGGGCCTGAAGAGTTCCAAACTTGCAAAAAAGAGATGCATGTCATAAAATGAAATGAACTAATAAAATCATTTTCCGACCATTCAGCATAAACCTGTATAAGGTGACAAAACTCACTAATTGGCTGTTTTTATAGGCTTGGAAATCCAGGAAAATTAAAGTAACATGGACTTGAATTTTTCCTGGACTCAACTGCCCAGTTTTGTTCATGTTCCTTGGTTGGTTATTATAACCAGTAATGTAACTTTGACAATTATGGACAATTTGCAATTTTCAGAAGATTTTTGTCTTTTGTAAGCAGACGATTTTTTCTAAAAAAAAATCCTAACCTCTGATTGATGACTCTTCTTGTCACTTTTTATAGCGGTGTTCTCTGACCATCTTCTTAGGAAATGATGGAAAATATGTCTTGATCCAGTAAAATTCCATACAGTTTTTCCCCAAGAGCTTTCCCCTTTGGATTAAGCGGACAGTTTGGCTGGTTAATAATTCAGTCTCAACAAAAATATACAGAAAAGAATCCCTCATTATGGCAGAACAATGATTGGAAATACGTTTTTTTTTTAAAAACATTTTCTTCTTTTTCCCTTGTGGTTTTAAAGCTGTTTCATTGGCTCCTGCCATAATAAGGCTGAAAATTTGTGGGCTATCTTAGAATTTAAGTACGACACATATTTGAGCTTCTCTCTGGGAAAATGGGGTTTAATGCATGTGCATTAAGTGTCCTCCCAGATAAGCCTGTGCAATCCGCACAGGGTAATCAGGGACAACACTTTCCGCCTAGACTGGATTTTTGTTTAGAAGAGACTTCCTTTAAATGAAAAATTCAATAAAAGCGGAAAGTGTTGTCCCTGATTAGCCTTTGCGGACTGCATAGGCTTATCTGGGAAGCATTAAGCCCCATTTTCCCAGAGCAAGGTTAATTTAGTATTTTATGGGAATATAAAAGGCAAAGCAACTGTGTTTTAATAGAGATTAAAGAATTTAACGTGTTAGTTTGCTTAGAGCCTGAATAGTTCAAAACGTGCAAAAAAGACATGATAATTATGTCATGAAAATGAACTTATAAAATCATTTTCAGACCGTTTAAAGAAGCTTAATTGTGACATTGTAAACAGGTTTATAAAAAAATAGGGAAGATTAGTCGCAATTCCAGCTTGAACTGTTGTTTTATCGATTTATGACATATAAGTGTATTCGCAAAAGATTATTTATTAATGGTCTGAAGTTGAGGGCAATGCAAATTCAAAAGTCACAAACAGGAGGTTCTTAAATATAAATCAAAATTCCTGAACAAATGTGAGGCAATGTACACATTTGCAGTGAGAGCTCTTGTTTGGTTTTATAATACTTTTATTTGGAAAATACTGTTCTGTAAAATTCATATTTTTAAAGAAAAAAATGTGATTTGAACACAATATTAGGTGAGGTTGGAATATGACTCTGTGATAACAGGAATGAGAACTTTCAGGTCAGGGACCTATTGATTTTCTTGTCCCATAAAAGGACCATATCTAGAGTGTTTGTTCATTCTTAATCGGTGAATTGTAAAATAAACATATCTAGTTTATTGTAGGATATTGTATTTTGTGACATGTTTAGCAGCACTGGTATAAATTGGAGTCATTTTCGAGTTTTCAGTTCATAGGATTTCCATGTCCGATAAAACGACAATATCTGAAGTGTTCGTTCATTACTGATCAGTGGATTAACCCTTTGCATGCTTGGAAATTTGTCGTCTGCTAAAATGTTGTCTGCTAAATTTCTAAAATTAGCATTTTCTTTGATTTTGTTTTCAAAGAAAACTATCAGAATAGCAAACAGTTTGGATCCTGATGAGACGCCACGTTCTGTGGCGTCTCATCTGGATCCAAACTGTTTGCAAAGGCCTTCAAAATCCGGTTCCAGCGCTCAAAGGGTTAAAACAAATATGTGTTGTTTATTGTAGGGTTTTGCATTTCGTTAGAAAGAAGTGTGAGCGGCACTGCTATAAATTTAATAGAGTCGTTTTCGAGTTTTCAGTTCATATGGAATAACTTTGTGTTTAAAGATTGTGAAAGTAAATTTTGGAAGTTCTATGAAAATTGTGTAGCTTTTACGGTGTTTAAAAAATTTTGGTGAAAGAATTTTGTAAACAGTTTTTGTGTGTAATTAATGAATGAGATATAAATTGATGCTCAATATTACGGTGGAATTAGTGTAGTAACATTTTGATGTGGTGTAATTAACAAATTATATCTTTGCTGATTAAAAAGATTTTTGTGGATTTGGTATTGTTAAAAATTCGTTTTTGTGTCTGTGTTTAAATGATAATTAATGCCTGATCTGTGTTGTAAAAATGTATGGGGATAAAGTACTTAATTAAAGTGAACAAAAGTGGCATTCAATGTACAGATGTTTTGTTTTAAGTTAAAGTTTCTCTGCAGCATGAACATGTGTTGTCTTAATTGAAAGCTATTTGTTATGTGGGGGTCGTAATTTAATTCTGGCGTATGTTGATTTCCTGTTGTGGTATTAGCTGGCTTGCAAGTGACAATTTGTTTCAATATTCATTGCTGGTAAAATTATCATGTAGGGTCATAAATGATCATAAAAACTAATGACAAGATTGTTTTAATGGTCGAAAGATGTCATTTCTGGTGAATTTATAATATAATCCTGCGTAGTGTGTGTGCATGGTCTGTTGTCCATCGTCAACCTTGAGCTTGTGACCACTCTTGAGGGCACATTTTTCGTCCAATCTTGATGAAACGTGGTCAGATTGTTTATCTTGACAATATCCAGGCTCATTTGGAATTTGGATCAGTGAAGAAAAGCAAAAACATTAACTATTTTATATATCTTTTTGACATGTGCCCTACTGTCTAGTGGACTAACAGAATTACATAGCTGGGGTCATGACCCATAATTTTCTGCTATCTTTACTTCAGGAGAGAAAGTTGCTTCAGTTGTAATTTGTGTCTAATAGAGATTCCAGTTTCTGTCAGAGGTGTATTTTAGCCTCGCTCTGTTAAAAGGGGGATGCATGTGCGTAAAGTGTTGTTCCAGATTAGCCTGTGCAGTCTGCACAGCCTAATCATGCAGGGACAACACTTAATTTCCACTATTATTGTATTTTTCGTTTACATGAAGATTCTTCTTGACAAAAATCCAGTTTAGGCGGAAAGTGTCGTCCCTGATTAGCCTGTGCGGTGAACCGGCTAATCTGGGCTAACACTTTACGCACATGAATTTAACCCCCTTTTCACAGAGCGAGGCCCATTTGAAGTCAGTTAGCATTGCAGATGGCATTCATGGTTGTTGCTCTAGCTTTTGTGATGTTTGATGTTTTGTGATCTTTGGTAAATACAGGATTTTGTTTTTGGTGTTAAACTCCACAGTGTGGATTGAGTACAAAGGGAAACTGGATTTTACAAAGTGCATTTTCATCCTGTGATATCATTGTGTTGGATTATGTTTGAACAGAAAAAATGATTATGAACTGATTTCATGCCTTATTGTTTATTCAATTTTTTGTGTAGCAAATTTGTTGTATTATTTTTTATTTGTTTGCGGAACAATATATTCCATTTAAATTTCTCACAACGATATCTATATTCATACGACACACGAACACTGTACATGAACATGTGTTGAATATATTGTACCACAAAAAAAGAGCATTTTGTATCTTGTTTAATCCATGTTACAAGACCACAGCTAGGGTTGAAATTTTGCTATTGCTATAAGAAACACTGATTTTTATGGTTTAACTTTATTTTATGAAATATTTTACGAAATATTTGTTGATTTTGAGTGTTAATGGGCTTGAAACTCTCATGGAGTGGGAAGCATTAAATGTGCCACTTGTTTGTGTTTAGATATTCATGAGGAGAAGTGCCATGCGCAAGAACCATAACCTTAAACTTTCTTAAATTAGAGTTATATCCTCTTGTTATATATAATAGGTGAGAACAGGCACGTTCCCTTCAAATAACTTTTTCTTTTCGTTCCGCATCCATCAATAAACAAAATTTATTTGTTGAAGAATATAAATTCAACGAATTTGCTTGTCTATCCAATCTTGATGAAACTAAATTGGTCATAATGTTTATCATGACAATATCCAGGCCGATTTTGAATATGGGCCACTTGTGTCCAACAACATGGTCACATGATGCAGGTTATATCTAAGAATAACCAAGTTGCCTCTCTCACTTAATGACCATCTTAACATAAGTGACTTCTCATTAATAATATTACATTAGCCAGGAAATAGCAGTTGATGTGCTTATGTGTTCTTCCTTATTAAAACATGACAAGGGTGACAAAGAAACACGTGTAATGCGCTCATGAAAGTAGGGACAAAAGGTGAAAGCCGCCAGGGTTGTAACTTGTTTATTACTCATATGTCCGATTTAATAAATGGTGTTTTTGCCCAAAGTGACGACATCACAAGGCTCTCAAGGGCAAAGATGACTATGTTGTTGTTCTTTTTTTTTCTCTGTGAGCTGTTACATGGATTTGGATAGGATTTCGGCTTGTGTTGTTTTCGTTTGATGTTGCAGCTGCTTTTTTGTTTATGAAGGGGGTGGTGGGGGTGGATGTTTCAGGAGGTTTGGTTTTAAGGAAAATTTGCTTTGATGCAAGATTGTATTAGCCTTGTTAATAACGAAGGTTTTTATTCACTGGCTAGTATTTTGGTTTTTGATTTCCTAGGATTTTTTGAATTTTGATCTTTGTGTTTGCAACATTTATGTTTTGGACTATAAGTATTCATGTAGTTTGTAAAATTCTTTACTGTGGTTTATAATTATTCCTTGGACAATTATTTAAATGCATTTACGTGAGTGTTTATGTTTTCTAGTTAAATATCAAATGGATTAACACTCTTATGTAATGATGGATTATTAATCGTTAGCTGAGTTTTCGTTGGTTCGATTCAATAAAAAGTGAACAGATTTAGTGGATCATGTTGGCAAAGCGCAGAAGAGTGACTGTCGGTGCGCGACCTAGTGAATTTTATCATGAACTTAATATATCGATTCCTGAAAATGGGGAGTACGAGACGAAATCAACCTCACCAGAGGTAACGGAATGGCAAACATTTTGATTTTTTTTGTGTTTTATAGTGTTTCTTCGATCACCTCCATACATAACAAGTTGAATTTTGAATGATTTGATTCATAAGTTTGATTTATGCAACAAATATAATGTATAATTTAAATGACCTGTCCAGGACCCTTGCTACACTTTGGGGGATTGGGGCCGGGGCCCTTAGAGGGGGGAATTTCGCGTTGTTTTGGGCAAAAGGGGAATTTTAGAAGATCTTTTCACCAACCATTCAACACTTAAAATTGCTATATTTTAATGTAATTTACATAAATATACATTTAATCAAANAAATTGGAGGGGATAATTTTTAGCTGAAATAGGGGAAAAAACGTATACTATTTTTAGGGGGGAATGGGGCCGAATTTCTGCCCCATAAACGGCCAAACGAGGGCCCTGCTGTTCTTCAACAAAAAACAACAACAGCACAATGAACAATTATAGCTCATTGTATTGTACTTTTACAATTCTGTTTATGTACATAGCTACAATTTGTATTGTTAAAAAATGAACTGAATTCGTAATTTAGATACATGACACTCAAACTCAAATAAGCTTGTATTTGTCATTCCTTCCGTAGATGTGCCATTCAATATAATTATGTTTGCGCAATCCGTGAAAAACTTGCTTCAGTCCTATCATTTTATTAACCCTTTGCATGCTGGGATATTTGTCGTCTGCTAAAATGTCGTCTGCTGAATTTCTAAAATTAGCATTTTCTTCGATTTTTTTTCAAAGAATACTATCAGAATAGCAAACAGTTTGAATCCTGATGAGACGCCACACTCTGTGGCGTCTCATCTGGATCCAAACTGTTTGCAAAGGCCTTCAAAATTCAGTGCCAGCGCTCAAAGGGTTAAGTTTGTCAATACACACAAGCATTTATGATTTATTGCCAGTTAATAATCATAAAAAACAGTGATGTCTATTTTTGAACTGTAATGTGCAATTAGTATTGCAAACATCCATTGACTGGCTGTATAAATAGAAAATTTAATGGTCTGATAAATAAAATGCCCTACATAAGATGTCTAAAATATTCTGTAACATAATTAAGTAGTATGTGTGATTTTTAAATATCCTTTTATTGGAATTTATTATTTTCAGAGATATAGTGAAAGAGAGAAGCTAAGTAGATAATAATAGCTTAAATACCAACACAGCATTTACTAGACATTTACTAGACATTCACAAGACATTTAGAAAGGCAATCTTTTTGTACTAACATTGGAAACCTCAATAGTAACCTACTGGTAATCATCACAAGTTATTTGTGTTTTAAGGACCTTTTTTCTAGGCTGATGTGATGTTTTTAGGTGTACATGCACTTTGGCAAGTTTTGATCACAAGAACAAACTGAATCTACCGGTATGTTGAATCACATGTTTAAATGGGGGGGGGGGGGGNATTCTTCACATGTGAAAAAATGTTATATTGCAATTGGTAACATCCCAAGGGGCTGAAATTTACTTGGAAATGATTAAGATTTAGATAAAACTAAACTTAAAAAATAACATAATGACAACCCTGGATCTGCGGTTTTTTTTCCCACCATTTTGGGAATGGGGGCAGGTCCCTTAGGATTGGGAAAAAATCGTGGCA
The DNA here is from genome assembly GCA_007657795.1 of Dreissena rostriformis. Taxonomy (NCBI): domain Eukaryota; kingdom Metazoa; phylum Mollusca; class Bivalvia; order Myida; family Dreissenidae; genus Dreissena; species Dreissena rostriformis. The sequence continues at coordinate 93,757 of VMBQ01003372.1, forward strand.
TTTTGACTAAAATTGTGAAATTAGTACTGTTGTTGTTTTGCTAACAAATGCTTCAAAATTATAATAACCGTTTTCAATATTATATTTACTAAGGTTCAAATTATAGAGCTGGATTGGAGCTGGATTGGAGATGAGCTAAATGTTGAGATCTAAAAAAAAAAAAAAAAAATTGGGACCTATCAATTGGGAATTTTTAAGGTCCCATTTGGGAAAAAAAATTATATATTTTTTTCCATTTGGAATGGGGCCCAATACCGGCCCTGAATTTGAATGAAAAAAAATAAATTACTGATTATTTATCTGTCTGGTTCCTTTTCAGGACCTCAGCGCCATCGCCATGCCGCTCATGGAGGCCGAAGGGATGCACTCCTACAACACTGGGCACCACTCGATGGACATGCCAGACGGTGCGGACTTTCGCAATCGCTCCGGCTCGGCAGGACTGAAGGGCCTGTTCTCCTCGAAGGACAAGCACCGCAAAAAATCAGGGGATGAAACTGGTAAGGGCACCCATTCGCCCTCCACGTCTTCGAAAATGAAAAACTTCTTTGATGCAATCCGACCTCGCTCAAAATCTGACCTCTCGGGTGTGAAAAAACCGAACAAGAAAGCGTTGCAAGCGAAAATGGACGCTTCAATGGACGAGTCCCAACTCGCTAGTGCCTTACAGGATAATAACCACATTATTACCACACCGCCATCGATGGATGATGATTCTCCCATGGCTAGGATATTGGGGGATCAGTTACGGGTGCCAAACTCGCGGCAGAGACACATGTCCGGGCCGCCGACGGTAGTGGATCAGTTCAACAGTCGTTATAGACCGCGGGCGAACTCCGACTCAAAACCTACGAGGTCTGGAAAGAAAGTTCTTGTACACCAGGTGAGTTGTCTTTGTTCATAATGTTTTGTTTGACATCAGTTTAAGGGGCTGATTCTGTTGCCACTATTCTATATTCACTATTCTCAGCGCTCCTTTAAGTGTAGCAGTTTGCAGTTCATTGGTCAGCGCTCATTTAAGTGTTACAGTTTGCAGTCCATTGGTCAGTGCTCCTTTAAGTGTTACAGTTTGCAGTTCATTGGTCAGCGCTCATTTAAGTGTTACAGTTTGCAGTCCATTTGTCAGCGCTCTTTTAAGTTTAACAGTTTGCAGTCCATTGGTCAGTGAACCTTTAAGTGTTACATTTTGCAGTCCATTGGTCAGTGAACCTTTAAGTGTTACAGTTTGCAGTCCATTGGTCAGTGAACCTTTAAGTGTTACAGTTTGCAGTTCATTGGTCAATGCTCCTTTAAGTGTAACAGTTTGCAGTCCATTTGTCAGCGCTCTTTTAAGTGTAACAGTTTGCAGTCCATTTGTCAGCGCTCTTTTAAGTGTTACAGTTTGCAGTCCATTGGTCAGCGCTCCTTTAAGTGTAACAGTTTGCAGTCCATTTGTCAGCGCTCTTTTAAGTGTTACAGTTTGCAGTCCATTGGTCTGCGCACCTTTAAGTGCAACAGTTTGCAGTCCATTGGTCAGCGCTCCTTTAAGTGTAACAGTTTGCAGTTCATTGGTCAGCGCACCTTTAAGTGTAACAGTTTGCAGTCCATTTGTCAGTGCTCTTTTAAGTGTAACAGTTTGCATTCCTTTGGTTAGCGCCCCTTAAAGTGTAACAGTTTGCAGTTCATTGGTCAGCGCTCTTTTAAGTGTTACAGTTTGCAGTCCATTGGTCAGTGCTCCTTTAAGTGTTACATTTTGCAGTCCATTGGTCAGTGCACCTTTAAGTGAAACAGTTTGCAGTCCATTTGTCAGCGCTCATTTAAGTGTTACAGTTTGCAGTTCATTGGTCAGTGCTCCTTTAAGTGTAACAGTTTGCAGTTCATTGGTCAGCGCACCTTTAAGTGTAACAGTTTGCAGTCCATTTGTCAGTGCTCTTTTAAGTGTTACAGTTTGCATTCCATTGGTTAGCGGCTCTTAAAGTGTAACAGTTTGCAGTTCATTGGTCAGCGCACCTTTAAGTGTAACAGTTTGCAGTCTATTGGTCAGGGCTCCTTTAAGTGTTACAGTTTGCAGTTCGTTGGTCAGCGCTCCTTCAACTGTTACAGTTTGCAGTTCATTGGTCGGCGCTTCTTGAAGTGTAACAGTTTGCAGTTCATTGGTTGGCGCTCCTTCAACTGTTACAGTTTGCAGTTCATTGGTCAGCGCTCCTTTAAGTGAAACAGTTTGCAGTCCATCGGTCAGCGCTCCTTACAGTGAAACAGTTTGCATTACATTGGTCAGTGCTCCTTTAAGTGAAACAGTTTGCAGTCCATTGGTCAGTGCTCCTTTAAGTGAAACAGTTTGCATTCCATTGGTCAGTGCTCCTTTAAGTGAAACAGTTTAAAGTCCATTGGTCAGAGCTCCTTTAAGTGAAACAATTTGCATTCCATTGGTCAGCGCCCCCTTAAGTGTAACAGTTTGCAGTTCATTGGTCAGTGCCCCTTTAAGTGTAACAGTTTGCAGTTCATTGGTCAGTGCCCCTTTAAGAGTAACAGTTTGCAGTTCATTGGTCAGCTCTCCTTCAACTGTAACAGTTTGCAGTTCATTGGTCGGCGCTCCTTCAACTGTTACAGTTTGCAGTTCATTGGTCAGCGCTCATTTAAGTGTAATAGTTTGCATCTGATTCTCACAAAACTTCATAGAAAATATTCTTTATTATGTTGATCAAATCTAATAACCATTCAAATTGCCTTGGGAATATTTAAGTTTATTGCACATAAATTCTACAAAGTTGTGTGAGCCATTTTCTCTCTTGCGTCCTAACATAGGTCAGATCTTCAACAAACTTTATTAAAATGTTTGATGTTAATAAAATAAATTATATTGCCATAGGTAATTATCCAAGTGGATGAAATTCACTGGGAAAGGATTACAATTTAGATAAAACTTACTAGTTAAATTACATTATGACAATCCTGGTTCGAATTATTTTTTCTTAGTTCAATGATTTTTCCTTATGTCATAGATATTAATTATATCAAAATTAATACAAAAGTTTTATTTTTTTCCTATTAAATGATTACTGACTAGAATGATAGGAAAGCTACGAACAAATCAGGGTTGCTAGGGAGCCTTTCTAGATTTGGCCTGTTACTAAGGAAGTATTTGATATGCAAATTAGTTTTCCTTTATTTTGTTGTAAAGATATAACATTTTAGTAAAACGTCTCACTTGTGTTGAAATTATTTTTGATCAATAAAAAAGTCAATTTAATGCCTAACTGAGGAATAAACAGGAAACGAGGCACAGCAGTTTCATGCTGTAGAATGAATTATTTCTTTTATGTCTTTAATTAATGATCAATTTATTTTAATCCTTTTATTTTTCATTTAAGTTTAATATCTTCAATACTTTTTCAGACCAGTTGTAGCCCACCCTCCAGTCCTTATTTAGGTGAGTTGTAACCCTTTTTTCTTTACTCTATACATTTTATATTCAGTTCAATATCCTGTCACCCCCATTGGGTAGAGTCCAATTGTGCATCTCACTGGACCATCATAATGCTATTTGTAGCATATTTGTCTGATGGGATTGTGAGGTCAATTGAAACTGAGGCTGTGACAATTCCAGGAATTGTGGGTATGGAATTTCCAGTCAGAATCCATTCCAGGAAAGTGTGCAGTGTTAGACAGTGCCAAAAGTGTGACTGGTTAATGTTCAGAACATTTATTGTGCATGTATTATTACTTGGAAATGATGCCAGAACAGTTTGAATGCAGCCAAGAAAGTTTCTGAAAATTAAGTTTATGGAGAAAGTAAAAAAAGCAAATGGTGCAGGTAGTAAAGTTGTTGTTGTCGTTATCATTATGGAATTTTTGATTGTTAGAATGATATTGTTCTTTTTAACTACAAGATCTCAGTGGGATAAAGATGCAGTGTATACAATTAAGTTGTTTTTATCTTAAAGGTAAATGGCTGATATAATATTATAATGAAGTTTGCAAACAGAAAAACATGTTCCAGATATGGCAAAAGAATGTTACAATTTAGTTATTTTCTGGCTAGAATGTCCTTCGGAGAGGGAAACATTACTGGCCAATTGTTCATTTCACCAGCCTCAACTTAAAATGTGTTAAATATAATTGTGTTATTTACTCTTCAATAGAAATATTTGCACCCATATTGTTCTTGAGGTTCAACTTTGCTTACAAATATCTGTAGATTTCTATCAACAAGAAAGGTTTCAGTCTTTTTATGCTCCTGGTAGAGTGGCATATTAAGCAGTTGAACTGTCTGTGATTCCGTCCAAAAACTTTAACATTGGCCGTTACTTTTGCAATATTGAAGATAGCAACTTGATATTTGGCATGCATGACATGTGTATCTCATGGAGCTGCACATTTTGAGTGCTGAAAGGTCAAGGTCATCCTTCAAGGTCAAAGGTCAAAAAATAAAATCCAAGGGAATTAACAAGCTTTAAAGGGAGATAATTTCTCTTGATCATTTGGCAGGTACAGATCATTTTCACAAGGGAAGTTATAATTTTTAAAGGGATATAATAAAAAAAAAAAGTTTTAATTCAAAGCGGCGCAGTAGGGGGCATTTTGTTTCTGACAAACATCTCTTGTTATATATGAACAGGAAACAACAACTTTTTTTCAATTTAAATACATGGAAAAGATAATGTTTATTTTCAATGTAATGGCCAAAGGGCCAACAATCTTTTGCCATCCATTTCTCGTACGTGTCCATCAGGATGATGCAAAGCTCAGATAATTTGCTTGAATTGTTAAAAAGTAAACAAAACAATTTGCTAGCATCTGAAATGGGGGATCCTGTAATTTCTCAAAACAAAGGCATTTCATTTACTAATGAGTTGCATTCAAAGTATAATTAACAGTATCTCTGGGTGCTTTAGCCCTGTGAAATGTCACAATCATCCAAACCAATTTTGAAACCCATGTTGTTGTATTCACAGTTTTGTCGCATATACTACCCACTCTTGTTAATTGTCGCGCTGGTCGGTCTCCGGAACACATTGTATTGATTTTGTTGATGAGATCAATAAAATGAGACGATTGTGAATCTGATATGAGCCTTTGAGAACTACTTATTGCAAAACAATGCTTACTCGTTATAATTGACGGTGACATTGACCTGTATGTTTTCTAGCTTTTTTATGTCCACCAGTATATACTGGGGGACATATTGTTTTTGCCCTGTCTGTCTGTTGGTCTGTCTGTTGGTCTGTCTGTTGGTCTGTTTGCGCCAACTTTAACATTGGCCATAACTTTTGCAATATTGAAGATAGGAACTTGATATTTGGCATGCATGTGTATCTCATGGAGCTGCACATTTTGAGTGGTGAAAGGTCAAGGTCATATTTCAAGGTCAAAGGTCAATTTATGGGTCAAAATCGCTCAAAAGTGGACATAGTGTTTCACAAACACATCTTGTTTACACGTTGCTCTGGCTTGTTTAGTCAGTGTTGTACTAATAATGTCTGTTTAGCCTAGTGCTATGAATGTAGGTCATTGGCCAGACTGCAGTGCTTCCTCTGCCATTTTCATAATCAGGAACCTTTTTATGTCCCCTTCTTCGAAGAAGAGGGGGTATATTGTTTTTGGCCTGTCTGTCATTCTGTCTGTGACTCTGTCTGTCTGTCTGTCACAAACTTTAACCTTGGTCATAACTTTTGCAATATTGAAGATAGCAACTTGATATTTGGCATGCATGTGTATCTCATGGAGCTGCACATTTTGAGTGGTGAAAGGTCAAGGTCATCCTTCAAGGTCAAAGGTCAAATATATGGGTTCAAAGTGCAGTTTTTGACAAACACAGCTCTTTCTTTTCTGCTGTCTTATTTGGTGTGCAGTTTAATTTTAGGCTTAATACTCATCTATATTATTATGATGAGTGCATGTGGAGATTGCAACAGACCTCTGATGTAAGGCAAATGCTTATAAAAAAATTCAGACATTCATGTTTTGAACTTCTTGTCATTTCAGGCTTATTGCTTGTAATCAACAGGACTTTTGACATGAACATAATTGGTTACTTTCACTCCGATGGTAATTTAAAACAACAACATATGAGTAAAAATAGTTGAAAAGAGTCTCTTAAAACAGCTTTGGATGGTTTTACCAGTGAGTTTTGAACTGTGATAATATATCCACAATTTTATTTCAGACAGTTCTTTGTAAAAATATCTTCTTTTAAGATCTTTAATTTTTGTCATTTTCCTAATCTGTGACTTGGCAGCTTTAAGATAAACTCACACTTCTGCCTGTAGTAAGTTGATGTGTGATTGTATCTTTGTGTGTAATTTTTGGCATGTGTGCAACACCAATAATACTCTAAAGAAGTCCATGGAAAAACACTTGTGAAGTGAAAGCACATTTCTCTTTAAGAATAAGAAAAAGGTCTAGGGTCACAAAGTGTTAAAGCGTGCTTAATAAACATCTTTATTATAAAAGGGTAAAGGGACAGAGCTGAAAGCTGAACCGCTGGTGACATTGTCAACCCTTTACTAAATGTTAACAATTACTTGTGTTGCCCAAGACAAGTAGGGTGTCAGTTTTCAATCAGCGTAGTTAAGTTGTGTCAATAGTAACAAGCTTGTGTCAGTTTTCAATCAGCATAGTTAAGTTGTGTCAATAGTAACAAGCTTGTGTCAGTTTTCAATGAGGGTAGTACTTCTAGTGGATTTGCATATCCAGAATCTTTGATTATGTACAGCTAAGGTGTGATAGATGTATGCCAGAAATTCAGAGGTAAAGGAAACTGGAAACTGTAACTTGCACCAAAATGTGTCGCGTTCTGAGAAAACTGGGCATAATGCGTGTGCGTAAAGTGTCGTGCCAGATTAGCCTGTGCAGTCCGCACAGGCTAATCAGGGATGACACTTTCCGCCTAAATTGAATTTTTGCTAAGAAGAGAACTTCATTTAAATGAAAAATGTCATAAAAGGGACAAGTGTTGTCCCTGATTAGCCTGTTCAGTCTGCACAGGCTAATCAGGGATGACACTTTCCGCCTAAATTGAATTTTTGCTAAGAACTTCATTTAAATGAAAAATGTCATAAAAGAGACAAGTGTTGTCCCTGATTAGCCTGTTCAGTCTGCACAGGCTAATCTGGGATGACACTTTACGCACATGCATTATGCCCAGTTTTCTCAGAACACGACACAAATGTTCGTCATAGTAACATTATTTGCCATGGAATGTGATAATAATTTAAACTAGTCATTTCAATTCTTCATACATGTCTATGTTAAAGGAATTTGCATATCAGACAATTATTGAGTTATTCTGTCTGCTTTAGCATTCTGTCTGTTCTACTTTATATTGCATCATTTGGCTACATAAGTGAACTGTTATTGGTTTTCCAGAGTTATTTATAGAAAACATAGTTTTCCAGAAACTTGGATTATTCCATTCATGTTTAAGGGGGTGTGTTTTATTTTAAGTTTGCAAAACATTACATGTAATGAAATGTACCAAATGAAGTGATTCCTTTTTTCTTTTTTGTTTATGGCGCCTTTAAATTACAAATCCTAATTGTTTTAGTGCGCTTTCTGACAATAAGAATACTCTTATGTAGGACATAAGTAGACAAGGGAGGTAATAGGCAAAGTTATTTTTTATTTATCATTGCAGAGTTGTCTTTCTTTACAAGAAATAATGTTTAGTTTTTGTATCAGAAAGAATCAGACTAACTAATGACGTGTCAGTGCTGGATTATGATTGGTTTAATCCTAAATACATAAGAATTATCAGAGAATTGTCATGGCCCCTAACTCCTAAGAAAACTCATTAATTTTTCATACACGAATAGTGGGTTAATTTTGGTCAAATTTTAGGGCAGAACTTTTTATTCCCTCTAACAATCTCAAACAAATATTTTTTCCCAAATGACTGCCTAAAATGTCCCGTTTGTTTTTAGCTCACCTGAGCGATAGCTCGGGGTGAGCTATTGTGATCACTCAGCGTCCGGCGTCCGTCCGTCCGTCTGTAAACAATTTGTAAACATCTTCTTCTACTAACCATTGAGCCAATTTCAACTAAATTTCATGTTGAGCATCCCTAGGTCATGGGACAAAAGAATTGTTAAAAAAAATTTGATCACATAACCAAGATGGCCGCCATGACCATATATGGTAAAAACCTTAAAAAATCTTCTTGTCAGAAACCGCTCATCAGATTTTCAAAAAATTTCACAGGGATGACCTTTGAAGGCTCCCCTGAAAAAGTTGTTCAAAGAAATTTGATTCGTCAAAAAACATGGCCGCAGGAGCTCGTTGAACTTTGCATGTTTATTCGTTTTTGCCTATTTTGTGAAAACTTTCAAAAATCTTCCACATTTTTTGTCCGATCCTTTCCAAATTTGCACAGTGTCTTTATATCAATGAGGACACGAACCCTACAAAAAATGAGCATTATTGGTCCATGAAGTACAGAATTACCTCCCCTTGAATTGAGAAAATGGTGTTTATGCAATAAAGTCCAAATTTTTCATCCAATTCTTTCCAAACTTGTAAGGATTTAGCATGGTTCAAACAAGGGAAACAACTACGGTTTATGCATGTTCTTTTTATTACAGATTTGCCTCCCTTTAATTCATTTAAAATCTCATTTTACAGCAGAGATTCCAAATCTGACCTGTAAATGAGCCCCATATTTACTGCCAGTGCTAGGTTACCTTTTCCCATTTGATCATTCTTAAGTATTGGTCTTGT